>DVQM01000345.1:0-18728 GCA_018231645.1 Heliconius ricini | reverse complement strand
TATATATATATATATGTAATGTATTCTTTTATTTTTTTGAAATCGATTGTCTCTAGTCATAAAATTTGACTGCGGTATACGTTAATTTCTTATCTACGATCACGTCGTAGGTAGTTTGTGACGGTTGTGACACCAACTACATATTACAATCCATAAATAATATAATTATTTTAACAAAAAAATTATATATGAAGCAGTAAACAGCCTCGTTAAGTAACAAAGTGTCACCCAGGCACCTACTTATTAATTCAAGCATAACCTATCATTAACAATGATAAATAATATACTGCTCACAGCAATTTTCTAAAAAGAAATTTTATTTTACTGGTAGATAATAGCATAGAATTGATATAATTTATTTCTTGCAAATAGAAGGAAACCTTACAAAATAATTGACAAAGATGCTCAATAACAGTCATATTTATTTTGTGCCCTACGTATTCAGAATCATTTTATATGTTTAATTTTTTTTTTCAACTTCACGCCGTATACCACATATAGAAGGGTAAACAAAGGAAACCTTGTGTTAAGACACTCTATTCTTTATAAATTAAATTACAAAGTGGCCACTATTATTGTCTGAAATTGAGTAACAGTATGTAGATAATTGTCACTAACATATATAATGAACCTCGTAGCTGAAGAGCAACATAGGTTACAGTGATCAAGCGATGGCCGAGGTAGCAATTTGCTCCCGCTGTGCCACCAGCCTTTAATTTCACTGAAGTCTTAACTAAATTCATTTGAGATTTTTAAGTAAAAAATAAAGAAGTAACTTGACAGTGGGCTTTCAACGAGTGCATGTCCACAAACCACTTACGATTCCAAACCCCTATAGCACTTAAAGTATCTAAATGTACTGTAATGTACCTACTGTAAAAATAATTTGCAATTGTGCTGAAAATTCATATGGATCTAAATATAGATTTTGATAAATTCTTAATATATTAAAAATTAACCAAAATGTGAGACCTGGACTGTTTTTCCCTTTTGCTTTGCATGAAATGGACCCGTATACATATAATATAATAAGATTTCCTAAAACTTTTACATTAGAGATATTCAAAAATTACATATTCAAGTATTAAATATATTTTTTTATACTGAATCAAGTCCAGTGGATTATAAATTCAGTGAAAAAAAACTATGTTCTGTGTTAAAAATATGTGTGTTATTTTAATTTTATTTGTGTTTATTTATTATTTTTATTTATCTTGGTGGCCAAAACCAACCGTCGTCTTTGTAGACCAGTGCGAATGAAAAGAATTAAATATGATCATCGTCGCAATTGTATGACCATTACCACCATTGCCACCATTACTTCATAACTATTTTATAATTATAATTTAATAACAAAATATTTATTTTAAAATATATAACCTCCATATTTCTAAATCCATACAAAAACAGAAATATAATAGAAACTTTATAAACATTTTTTACATTGGTATTATCATTTAACTTTTTCGTGTTTTAAAAGGAGTCCTTGCTAATTTAACATACACAAATGTTTATATAAATATATAAAAAAGTTGGAATGGATGAAAAATGTTGGATGATATAAATATTCTTCGACAATATTACACTTCGATGAAATACATAAAATCGTTTGTACTTTCTAAGTAGCTCACTTTGAAACTCTGGCATGCTAGTACAGTTATGAAGTTAGCAGTGGATTGCACTGAAGAATATTTGAAACGGTTGAAATATTAACAGAATGCCTTGAACAGTGTTTCATGTTTGTACCGAATATCTATATATTGTGATACTTTTATATTCCAATGTTTTGTGAAATTTTCATTTTCAAACTCGAATTTACTTATGTATAGATCGATAATTTTTAAATACTAATCTAAATATGTTAATATAAACATAAATATACTCAAAGAACTTATTATAAATATACTCATTCATAATATTTTTCATGCCACTCGTGTGTCCAAAGTGTGACTGTAAAATTGAGTGGTTGTGGGTTCGATCCGTTATTAACATTTATATTTTCATTTTTTCTCTCTGGTGTCGAGGCAAACAGCGGCGTTGAGCTCCGCCACTCAATACGCAATGCTTCCAGAACTTACCGGAAAGTGGGGTACGAAGTATCTTATCACTAGGTTCCTTCTGACTACCCAGCTGTGTGCGGGATACAGTATAAAGCTGATTTGATTTTATAATGTTTTTTGGAAAATTTACAAACATTTAACACAATTTACGAAGATGATAAAGTAGTTTTGTTATTTCTTTATTTTGCACGTACCTTAACTTTTTTTCACAATGCTTGCAATCCTCGAGTGGCAATCGAACTCACATACTGTTACAGTTACAGCCACACGCTTGAGCCGCTGTGACACGACTGGCTAAACAATCTATATATTTGAATATATTATGGTCTGGTGAAAATGAAGAAAGAAGACAAGATATATTTTTATTACTGTGCTCTTAAATCTGAACCACAAAAAGGGTGTTAGACAATCGTCACTCGTATACAGCATGAAGATCATTTGATCGTACTTCACTAAGCAACGCCTTCCCGTGCGGTAGGGCGGAGGTCTCTTGTAGTAAGAGGATTAGAAAGGCTCAACGTAGTTCTCTAGGGGTTAGTGAGTGCTGCCTCTTAGCTGTGCAGCTTACTTTATGACGCTTTATTTTATCGTATGAACAACATAAATATTCAAAGACAATCTTAAAATGGAATGATTTGAAATATGAAATTGTAAAATAATTTTAGTTATAACATATAGTAAAAGGAACAAAACGAACTTCGTTTTTATAACTAATTGATAAACGCATAAAATAGAGAATTGCTATATTAATTGAAGTACATTATGATTAGACGATATTTAGATTTATTTAAAGGCATACTTCAAGTATGGTCGGAACGTCATATAACAATGAATATTTTATCTTTTCTTAGCTTCACGTTATATCCCGCGCAATGTTGGGTAATTTTCGAGGTTTCGTGTTGAGTGGCGGAACTTAACGTCGCGCTTTGCCTAGCTACCAGAGCGAAAATTAAAGATAATACGTATTTCATTCCGCCGAATGATAACCAAACCCACAACTTTTACTTTTACATTCAGACGCTATTGCCCTACACCAAGATGACCATCACAATGTATATGTAAAAATATGGTTATCTAGTGAATACCAAGAAAGATGAAGTCGAAATTTATAGCTTAACTTAATTATCAATGTAGCTACTTGACAAAGAAATAAAGAATATTGTCAACTTTGTATTAATTTCGAAATTTTGAGTATATTGTTGTGTGTATATTTAAATAATATAATGTGCTGTATAATAGTATATATTGACTCAGTAAATATCTTTAGCGAGCTTTTAATAAAATAACGGTTATTATATTTTGCATGCGAATTTATACACGTATCATAAATATTTTATCAATTAAAGTAACGTGACCTTTTTATATATTTGTTTTTAACAAAAGCTTTTACAAATTATTGAAATGACTAGAAGTAGTATTATTGTATGTTGTTGCCAATTTTTGTATTCGTTATAGCAACATTTTTAAATTAAATCCTTAAAATCCTTAAAATTAAAGGCCTTTAAGGGGGTACCAAAATTTGGTGTTAAAGCCGCGAGTACAAGTGAGGTATCAGAAGTAAGGGCTCTAGCTTAGCTAAGCTCGAGATTTCCCCTCCAATTTTTGTGACGGAACCTTCAGTGGGCAAGTCCGACTAGCGCTTGTCCGGTTTTTAGATTTAATATGATAGATCTTTATGTCCTCAGAATAATCACTAAGTATTTTTATAGTATCGCATGTAGCTGATTTATTTTTATAGTATGACATGTAGCTTAGGACTTACCTACAGAGGTCCAAAGTTGTTAGTGACTGGTGATATGTTTTTAAATAAGAAATTGTAGATTAATTTTAGTTATCATAGTGAAAAGGAATATATTACTACGCGATATTTAGATTTTAAGGTATACGTCACAAGTTTTTTTATTAGCTTCAGTCTATTTTTCACGCGTGTAGGCAGAGATAGGACCTGGAGGCCCTAGCATTAACTCACTTTAATGCGTGTTGAATAACAAAACATAACGCAGCGCTTTCCCCAGCCAAATTATTACAATATTAATATATCATATTTCACTCCCCCAAGTGGGTAAATCGAACCCACAACCGTCGCGTTGACAGTCCCATGCTGTGCCACAATTCCCTATATGTAAAAATATGATTGGCCAGTGAATACCAAGGAAGAAGATGATATACGGAAGGTTGTATTCAAAAATTATAAAAGTGAAATAGACTTATATGAAAATGTTGAGATTTAGGTAAATTTTGTTAATAATTTTACCTGAAAATTGTTTAATATTGGTGTGAAATATATCTATATCGCCAGAATAGTTGTTGTATGCGCTACAAGACCTTAGTACAAAAATATTTTGGCATATTTCGTTTTTTGAGCTAAATGATATAACTTATGCTTAAATGTTGGATATTTCATGTGAATATTAGCAAATAATTGGAATCTATAAGGTTGTGTAAAAGTTTGTAAAAAAAATTATTGTCTATATTCTCTTCGTTTTTTAATGATGATATCTAAAACCTAAAAAATAATGTGAATCTAAATGGTTCTGAGCGTTCTTATATAGATATATAATAAAGTTTTTTTTTTGTATTGACTGAAGTGGAATTTCAAGTAGAAAATTTATTGGCTATGTACTACCGATATGTGTTAGATTTAAGTATTGTTAGCGCTGTTTGTTCTCCAATATAAATTAAAATTAAAATAAAAACAACCTAGTTCTGAAATTTCTCAAATCATATCTTAGACAGACCAAGTTACTCAGGAAATTAAGAAACGAATAACCAAAGATTGGAATAAATACTAGTCGCTAAAGGAATTGATGAAATCTTCCTAATTTAGTGCAGCAAACAACTGGGAAATATTTAACACCTGCTTCCTATAGAACCCTACCTATAGAATATCTACTGGATCTACATTCTACCTATGGATGTGATACCTGGTCACTTTAATAACATCACAGAGGTATTCTTCAATACAGTCAAAGAGCCCAGTAAAGAAATAAGCTTAGTATCGAGTGGGATCAAACTCACAACCTATCGCGTTTACACTACTGTTATATAATTTCCGCTACTTAACCTGCACTATCTTGAATTCGTGCTGAAAGCTGTAAACGGAGTGCAGCATCTCTAAAATCCTCTATATAAATAAATATAAGTAAATTCCCTCTTCCTATTCTTATATGTGCGTGAAGCTATAAATAAAATGTGTAGCCTTGTAAGCAAACATTGCTCCAAAGCAAAATTTTAGTTTCTTTTTGCTTCAGGCAATATTTTCCAGGTCGTTACTTTCATTATTCATCTTTACTTATGCTTCCGTGTTGCCTTACAGTAAATCAGATTGTACGGATTTATAAGCAATAAGAGAAGTTTAACCTTCACCAAATAAAATGATCACCTGGCGTATTTATTGAGCGTAATATATAACACTGTTTACTTCTCTAAAACGTACATTAGTAGATACAAAATATATAAACAACGAAACATGTAATACGATAAAGCTGGAAGTTACGAAGTTTTACCTTATTGCTACTTAATTTATTTATCTCCCGAGGTGGCATGTTTACTTAATCAAAATAAACGCCATTTTTACCTTTGCAACTGGCCAAAAAATATTATTACTGAATATTTACCTAAATTATGTGTTTTTTTAAATTTTATTAATATAATGTTTTTATTTGATAAATTACGCTTCATAATAGCAGGATAGTAAAGGAACCTGTAAATCTAGTAGTCAGAAGACAGAGACTTCTGCCCCTCTCTTGTCGTCGAAATCTTGAGGAAAAGGATATATAATTTTTTTTTTAGAAAAAAAAGTATATAAAAAAAGGATAAATATATTCCTTTATACTTAAATAAACCAAACAAAAATATTTTAAAGCAAAAAACAAGCAACAAGCAACAATAAAAAATATAAATTTTTATATATTAAACATTGACAACATCTCGCGTTGACCTGAAAACCTATCAGAGAATAAATTACTCCTACAAACCGTAAAGTATTTACCATAAAATCGTATACAAGGCCCTAAATCATAACACAATAAAATTTATAGCGACGGAAGGTCCGGCCTCCAGTGCTGATAAATCAAGCCCATTTTCTTCGTGTGACTACAACGAAAAATCTTTCTTGTAAATATACTCATGACTTTTCCATTTATCCTTCTTATTCTTAGATGAATACGAATTACGTCGCTTTAAAAACAACTAAATATTGTTCTCTTTTTATTACATAGGCCTGCTTAGCTACTCGAAATACGTTTTGTTTAAGAATATTAAAGAATATCATATTTTATCTCATTATGAAACAAAAATATGACATACATGTCCTCATAATTGAACATTTTAAGAAAAGAAAATTGAATTAATACGAAAATTTTGAAATATAAGAGATTCTGCCAAAAACTGTCAAACTGTATTCGTAATTTATTATATTTTTTATACTTTGACTTTGAACTAGTGACAAGACACTCCGTTCAGCATTTTGCTCGAACTGTAAGCATAATTATTATTGTAGGTTCATCAAACCGTTACTACCTAACCTACCTAAAGCGTAGTGATATCAAAATTTGACTTATATTAAAAAAAATCTGGTATTGCTACTAATTTTCTATTTTTTTTAATTTAGTATCCCAGCGAGTCAATTAAGTTAGCAGATTTAGAAAACGCTGTTGATGCAATCTCTCGTTTATGAATATTGTAACAAAGTTTGAAAATTATCCAATTAATTCTGTGGGTGAGTTAATTTAACAAAAGCTTTTCATTCTTTGTTTCCAAATTATTATAATTATTGTCACAATTCGTTCATATAATTTCATTATGAAAGAGAAAATAATTTTCACATTTTTAAATATATATAACAAAAAATACTCTTCCGACGGTGCGATAAGGGTCCAGACCATCGGTAGTTAGGGCTCCAGAGATAGGAACCTCCTAACGATACACGTATTCTCAAGTAACACAGTACAGTCTTCTGCATCCCGTTCTTGATCCAACAGGTAAGCTAAGTTGGTAAGTTGGTCGACTCTTTTCGCTATTAAACCGTCAACTGAAACACTATCGGCAAAATGATAGTCACTTTAACATCCCACATGGTTGTAATTTAAGTCATAAGTCCAAATATTTATTCCAATTCATTACTAGCGTTGTACTTAACAAAAGGATTCTTTGTTCTTTTGTTTTATGAAATATGGAATATAAATGTTCAAAAACAAAAGCTCATACACAATTATATACAAGCTAGTTTTAATATTATAATGTGCTTTATTAATTTCACTATCGTCTGAATATATACCTACATAATACACATATTTTTTCTTTTTGTAGGTAGTTTTTGTTTACACTGTGTCCAGCATAAAACGGAGTAGGCAGAGGGTGCTTAGACACTTCGCTCTCTTTTAAAACTCTTCTACTCCTCGCTTTTTCGCCATATTATATATGACATTGCACCGCGCTTTGCCTCGTTACCAGAGCGGAGAAATATTGTGCGTTGTAAATATTAAATAATTCATTTCCGCGAATAAGAATTAAACCTACAACCTGTCACGTTTACAGCCGCACTCTTATGCCCCTACGCCATTACAGCCTTAAATCAACTTGAACGTAGTTTATTTTTTAAAAAATCAACGCGCCCCAGAGATTCAGTGTCAAGATGGTGAAATATAAATAATTTATTAAGGACAAGTTAACAAGGGTCTCATAAAGAAGGCAAAAGGCCGGCTATTTGTTTTCAGTGAGGATGGGTGCTTAGTTTTGTTATTTAGAGATTGAGAAGGTAACAGAGGTGCCAAGCGAAACTCTAAGTCCCGCAAACCTACTCTAATATTAATGATGCCTTTAAGTAATATTTATCCTCCCGGCATATGTAAGAGGGCCCTTTTTAGATTAGTTCGTACAATATTTTTTCTAGATTTTTTTAAATTTACGTATACATTTTTATAATTTTACAATTGATGAAGAAAATTTATGATAATTGATGACTGACTGTAAAATTACTAATGATTTTTTACAATTTTCTCATTCTCTACAATTCAAAGAAAGACCAAAATATTTGCAGCCTTTTTTAAAAATGGGTTTATATAGACAAAATTGTATTCTGTGAAAGCGAATCGAAAATAACTTTAAATTTTTACTGTGTTTAGTAAAAAACTTCGCCAATTACATATATTCAAAATATTTATCTTAATAATAGATAATTAGTTTATATTTCTATTTCTTCGCTTTAGTGTCGAGGCTAAGCGCGGCGTTGAGTTCTGCCACTCAACAACACGCAATGCCTCCAAAATTCGGAGTAAGTGGGGAACGAACAGTCTTAACACTAGGTTCCCTCTGCCTACCCACCTGTATGTGGGGTACAGCGTGAAGCTGATTTAATAGATATTTAAAATATAATAATGATCACAACTACATTAATAAATGTGTTTTATGTTGGTAACATTCAAATTAATCAAATTAAAAACGTTGTGCCCGCTAGTTTACTTTGTAAGCCAGTGTATTAAACATAATTCATTTTGTTGTTGCTTGAAAATCTTTCAAATGAAACAGTTTTAAATGCACACAAACTTTATTTATGGAAATCTGTGTCTAACAGCGCTTCAGTAGCTTTAAACCGGTTACAAGCGTTCCTCTGAACAATTGCGAGTAAAATACTAACGGAATAAAACAATACAGTTTCCTTTTCACTGCTATTGTTATGTAGAAAGCACAATGACTAAATTGCGGGAAAGCGACCAGTCTTAACGCAACCTTGATGGAAAATACCTACCCGCGACACTAAGGTGCAATATTAAATTTAAGAAAATATAATTTTTGTTTTTTTTTTCAGGTGCACACTGTATTCTGCGTATAGCAGGGTTGGTAGAGGAAACCTATTATTAATACACTCCGTTTGCCGCTTTTCGCCGAATTTGCGAGCGCTGTGTTTTTTGAAAATGAAAATATTTATAAATAAAAGTTCATTCTCTCGAGTAGAAATCGAAGCCACAATCGTCGCTTTACAGTCACATGCTCGGGCCCCTGCGCCACAATGGCATAATTGTTGAATGTTTAAATTTATTGAGGAAACATGCTAATTATAAAACAACACAAATACATACAGATTTTTAATTTTGTTTCGTTTTTGTAAAACTCCATTCGCAGTCAACAGCACCACAAAGACCATTCTTTACTCACTTTCGTCTGTTTTTGCTAACGCCCGTGGCGGATGTGCTCTTTCCAGATTTACTTGAAGCTAATGCGCTAATTTTATGTGTGAATGATTTTCTAAAATTTACTACGTAACATAACCTATTCTTGATAAATTTGACGTATACTGATGGAGTGCCGAAACACAATGCCGCGTTGCCGGAGCGAGGAAAGAAAATAATATTTCATTTTCTCAAACGGGAATCTAACCTGCACCCCGTCACGCTCACAATCAAGTTTAGATATAAAAGCCACTTAATGAAAATATTCGAAGGCTTGAACAAAACACCAATAATACACATGTGAGTCAAGTCCATATTGCACAATATAGAATATCAAGTGGTGATCCAATTAATCAGTTCAAAAGCTGATGCAGGCGAGCAACTGTAATTGCGATTTGTAAAATTAATGCTAAGTTGGGCTGAACAACTGGGGTTCTAGGTACGATTTATAACCACTCAGCCCGTTAATTCACCACGATTACGTTATAATTGTAAGCATTCGCATTGTTACGTTAATGCTGTGTAAGAACGTAAGAGCTCACTTGAGAACGAGTTAAGGAATTTCAGCAACTGCTAGGATTGTAAGGTCTACTAGTGTTTTATTACTTATGTTTGTGCAATATGCATATTTTTATTTTTATTAATTTCACGCTGTATCCCGCATGTAGCAGGATAGACAGAGGGATCCTAGTGTTGAGAGTCTCCGCTCCCCATTTTCCATCGATTCTGAAAGTTTTCCGGTTTGAATGGCGGAACTCAACACCGCGCTTTATCTCGACACCACAACGAAGAAATACAAGTATTAATTATTTCATTATCTCGAGGTGGTGTTAGAACCCACGACTTGTCTTATTGATAGTGGCACGCGTGTGTCCCTGCGCTAAGACTATGTATTATATTATTTACCATTGTAATATTTTCAGAATGCTTGTTTGTATGTGTATGTTAAAAATATTTTTTTAAAAAAACGAATTATTTGTTTGACTTAAATTCATGTTATGTAATATATTTGTATAGGATCACTTTTTCAGATGACAATTGACTACATGTCAAAAGTATTCGAATTTTCTCGACATTACGTGAAATAAACATTAGCAAGAAATCTTACGTAAAGATTCCTTTTTATTTTCAGTACAACAATAACAATTACAAGCTTTATTCTTTTGTATTATATATATTTTTGAAACGCATTAATTGAAAACTACGTGAAAGATCGTATGACTATCTATGAGACGATCTATGAGTAAAACTGTAGTGAATACAGAAACACTGTATAGTCCACTAATCACAAAGTATTCATAAAATAACTGTCACCAAATTACTAAACTTTTGCTACTAAATTATTTTTATAATTTAAAAAAAAAATCAGCTTCACGCTGTGTCCCCATACAAAGGAGGAGAACGAAAGGCAGAGGGAACCTAGTGTTAAGGCACTCCATTCCCTACTTTCCGCAGAAATCTGGAGACATTACGTGTTGAGTGGCGGAACTCAGTGAAGAAATATTAATGTAAATTTAA
The DNA here is from genome assembly GCA_018231645.1 of Heliconius ricini. Classification (NCBI taxonomy): domain Eukaryota; kingdom Metazoa; phylum Arthropoda; class Insecta; order Lepidoptera; family Nymphalidae; genus Heliconius; species Heliconius ricini. Next base: position 7,981 of record DVQM01000345.1, on the reverse strand, counting down.
GTAAATATTCCATCTCCTCGAGTGGGGATCGAACCCAGTCGGATTTACAGTCTCATTTTGTGCCACTGCGCCACGAAATTAAAATTAAAATATCATTTATCAAATATTAAAGTAGATGCTACGAAAGTTTTAGGTTAACAGCACCTTGTTAAGACTCGTATGGGCTAAAGTAACAAGAATCTTATTAAACAACCTAAGTAACAGTAAGTAACAGTACCCCAGACTAACTACGTAGATAGAACCGTGATATCTTTTGGCAACTAAACAAAGGCAAATTTCAAAATTTGTACTATGGATATATTTTTTCAGTTACTAGGTCAGTCATTGGCGCAGGGGCGCAAACACGACTGGTTGTGGGTTCGATCCTCACTCGAGGAAATTATTTATTTACATTTATATTTTCATTTCTTCGCTCTGGTGAGGAGGCAAAGCGCAGCGTTGGGTTCCGCCACTCAATACACAATGCTTTCAAAATCCGGCGGAAAATGGGGAACGGACAATATTAGATATCTTAATATTAGATTCCCTCTACCTATCCTGATGTGTGAGGGATTCAGCGTGAAGCTGATTAATTTTATTTTTTATAATACCATATATTTTATAGCACAATAAAACTCAATATGTCGTCTTGCAAAGTCAATATTCAGCTTTCCCTGAACATAATTCGAACAAGAGCAAATATGCCAAATTATAAAGAAAATATGTGCAAAACGTGAGCATTCTATCTTAGAGGGCCAATTTAAGTGGAAATATATACAAATTATATGTATATTGCATTACAGAATACCAATATACCGGTTGTAAAAGTGGTTGTTTTCTATATAAATTATTTAGTTCAGTAAATAAATTTTATACTCGTATCTTACTATTTTCTATATTATACTATAAGTAGCTATTACTTTTGGCGGCTGAAGTGCAAAGATTGAAACAAAAAAGAATTAGAAATTTAAATTATATGTAACATTATTATCGCTCGCGGCTTCGCTCGCTTAATTTAGACAACAAATAACATTATATTTTTTTACATTCAAATTCTCTACGTTCAAATTCTACGTAAATGCAGCTAAATGTAGACATATAAAATTCACACGTAATGCACAATCTGTTCATTTATTTTACCCCATTAAAGAAATTATACTTGAAGAGGTCACAATATCAAAGGACTTAGGCATAGTCTTAGATTCAAAACTAACTTTCTTATCACATATTTAATCGACGATCAAAAAAGCATCTAAAAAATTATGGTTTGTAATACGCATGTCAGACACTAAAAAACCAGACACTAAAATTATTTTATATAATAGTCTCATAAATAGTATTTTAGAATAAGGTAGTGTAGTGTGGCGACCACATTACGCCACACATATTTTGAGGCTGGAACGTCTTCAAAAAAGTTTTTTGTGGATCTTTCATTTTCTACAGAAAAAGTAAAAAAGTTAACTTTGTATAACGAGAGGTTAAAACATTTTAAAATGATATCACTTGACAATCGTAGAACGTTATTTTATTATTAGGTACTCGCTTTATTTATAAAATATTAAGCAATTTATATCGACTGTCCTCAATTTAAGCTTTAATTTCAAAGTCCCTCGTTGCTGTCCTAGGTCTAAAATTACATCACTATCTATCCCACTTCGTCGCACTGTACTCGGTTCAAATTCGGCAATTCCTTGTTTGAGCAGACTTCTAAACGACGACGACGATAAATAAATATCAAAATAATTTCTTAACAAATCTGTAAGTTTCATCATTTAACGACTAGCATTTAAATTACATACAAATAAACTAGCATTTCTTTTATTTTATTAAATACAAGAAATTAAAAAAAAATATTTTTGCTTTCTAATATCCTTTTTAAGAGTCCCTCTATCCGTTTCAGTCAAAATTACTAAATGTACAGACAAAATATTTTTAGTGTCTTATTATATATAGAGATTAGATCGTAAAACAATATGTAATTGCATGCTGTGTTTACCTTTATATAGTTGTACAATTACATTTCTTTTTAATATTGCATGTGTTAGTATTATAAGTATCGTTATAACATCTATTGGTTAACCTTTTACAAATAAAAAATAAACATTTAGTCAAAACTGCACTAAGCCATCTCTGAGATTAGCATGGACAAACTCACAGACAATCTGATAAAAAATATTGAGTTCTATTCTATAAATAAATGCCTCCAATAATATTTATTTTTAGTAAAATTTCTGCCAACAAACAATGGCCTGTCATATATTTGTTATATATAGATAACCAATTGATGCCTAAAACGCGTTGCTATAAGAACTTGCATCTTTATACAAATTTTAGTTTTTTCCTTGTTTAGAAAAAGCATTTTCAATTAATTAAAAAACTGTGTTAATGAGACATTATCTTGAATTTTACATAACAACAACATATAAAAATATAATACATATAAAAATATATATTCAAAAAATGTAAGGCATTCTCAGCATATAGAAGTCTTTAATGTACATGAAATAGTTTGCAACCAAAACTTTTATACGCCCGGGGAGTTCTCCTTTAAGCAAAAATAAAATGTACATTTTTTCCACATACATACAACGGGCATGAAAATCGTGACTAGGTATATCGTTTTTCAAAAGATTTTGTTTTTGTTTATTTTGTAACAGCACTATTTGCGCATTTAACATGTGTTGCAGAGACTGATCTTACTGCTGTAAGCCAATCTTATACAGATAATTAATGTTAAAGTTTAGGAATATATTATTTAATTATAATATGACATCATCCGTGACGAACGGACATAAGCAAGTGATTGTAAACAACGAACGAACATATTAAAAATTTAATATGTTCGTTCGTTGTTCTGGTGTCGAGGCAAAGCGAGGCGTTGAGCTCTGCCATTTAAAACGCATTGCCTCCACACATCGGCGGTGGTTTGTGGTGGAATGTCTTGACACTAACTCCTTCTGCCTATCTTAGTATATGCTCTATACAACGTTAAACTGAATAAAATTGATTCTTTACAAAAAAAATATTAAATGTGACATATAAAAACTTTACACAAAGTTTTAACACATTTATATAATTCAAACTTCCCATTTAAATACATTATAATGATTTCCAAAATCTGACTTTATTAAAAATTAAATATGCATCATTCGCCATAATCTCTGTCTACATCGAGTGCGTCAAGCTCAAAACAAAGTTGAATGTATGAAAGTGGTGTGTGGCGAGGCATAAATCCGTAGGCTCCATGTCAAAGTATTAGCCGAGTTACGAGTGTCACTCGTGACAAACGTCATGACGTCATACGTCACCGGCAGCGTGGATAGTAAATAATTCAGCTGCTCACCGACAAGCGTGCCCTTTACTTTCAAAAGGATAAGAGCTCTAGAGCCCACGTCACGTAATGACTGCCTATATCGTATACGGGTGTAGGTATGAAAAAACATTGGATTTGAAGGAGGTAAGTGATATTGTTCGAAAGAATATTTGAGAAAAAAACTTTTTTTACTTATTTAAAAAACGTATTTTAACGTAGCACCGCCTCGCGCCTCCTGGAAACCGACCAGGCGCTCACACCACTAAGCCATACGTTCTCATCAAGCTACGTTGAAATTTTTAAACGCTTGTTACAACTTATTTTTATTGTTAACATCTCTGTAGGGAGAAATTATCGTGTGGCAAGAGAGAATGCTGTTTATTAAATATTTTTTTAACCGACCAAGCGCTCTGATCATTAAGCCTGGCTTAGTGGACAGAGTGCCTGTTCGGTTCACGTCCAGGCGCGGGTTCGAGTCCCGCTACGTTCAAATTTTAATACATTTTCTAAATAAGTATTTTTTTCCTAAATGTGGAATTTTCTTTAAAAAATGTAAAAAAAACTTTCTTTTCAACTTGCATAGCAAGGTAGGCAGGCAGGTAGGCAGAGGGGACATAGTATTAAGAAATTCCATCATCATTAAAATACTTCCGTTCCTTAATTTCTGCTGTATCATGGAGACATTGCGTATGGCATGGTGAAACGCCGCGCTTTGCCTCGACATCAGAGCGACAAAATGAAAATATGAAATATTTAATTTCCTCGAATGTGCCATTGAACCCACAACCTGTTGCGTTTGCAGACTTGTGCCACGACTATCCTCATAAAAAAGAACAACTATATATAAATAATTAATAAATATATAAAATTTCTAAAACAAAAAGGATTGAAACATAGTACATACTATAGTACACAAGTTACCATATCTAAATGTACAGATTAATTTCCTCGCTTTGATAACAAGAAAATATATGCCTCGAAAATTCGCCGGAAGGTATTTGGCTGTCCTAATTCTACGTTTCCTCTGCCTAGACAGTTAGATGCGGGATACAAATAAAAATCAAAAAATAAATGAGTTTCACACTGTATCCTGCACACAGCAGGGTAGGCAGAGGAAACCTTGTATTAAGACACAGCGTTCCTCACTTTCCGCTGAATTCTGGAGGCATTGCTTGTTGAGTGATGGAACTCATCCGGCTTTGCCTCGACCGGAGTGAAGAAATAAAAATATAAATGTAAATAAATATTTCATTTCCTCGTACGGGGATCGAACCCAAAACCTTACAGTCACGCTTTCTGCCGCTGCGCCACGACTGGCTTCATTTTAAAATAGTAAAATTTTAAAATATTAATGTCTAGTACTTAATTTCTTTTCAAAATGTCGTATATTTGTAGTTTAAAGAAGTAGATATTAATAAAAAAATGTTTTCTTATGAATATGATTTATTTAACTTTAACGATTAATGTATTTTTTTATTATTATAACCACTATAGCCACTTGCCATTACCGTATAACTAGTGGCGACACTCTTTATTTTAATTAGAAAAATTATGTAACAATCCTTTAAACATATTTCCGTTTAAAATATCATTTAGATATTAAAGGCAATACGAATAGGTTAACTAAAAATATTTGTATAAATTGTGCACATCGGAGTACATAATAACGGTTAGTTTTGCCAAATTTGCAAGAACCGAGGTAGTAAGGATTAGTGGATATTTTCGAGAAGCCGCTAACGATTCGTGGCACGTAGTCCAAAACAAAATTACCCCGCGGCCGGCCAGTGGGAAGCCAGCCAACTCTCATCATATTAAAGCGTGATGATAATGAACGTGCTTTATGTTTCTACTTCTCGAAAATCTATGCATTTACACAAGAAAATACGACAACTTAATCTTGAGATAAAATGGCGATACTTGAAAAATCTTGAATTAGGGCTGAGGGTGTCAGTGCCTTTTTTTCGAGCTTATTTATAAATTTTCTTTTTAATGACGTTGTTGTTATTTAATAACTTCACAATTACAAATAAGTTCTTACTAATAAATACTGATGTTTTTATATTAAAAAATGTATTATAAGCCTAACAAAGAAGAGGATTGAGGCACATTAATTAACTTTTATACTAATTTTTTCTACTTTGACAAGTGCTAAACATTGATATTTCAAATAACAAAGACTAAGTAGTAAAAACTTTAATTTATAAGATACAAAATAAATGTACCTATACTAAAAAATAGCTTATGTAGGTATATAACTCGGAAAAATCATTGTATTTAATTTACATCATTCTGCTCTGGCAAATGCCTTGAGTTCAACTTATCAAGAAAAACAGTGCAGTCTCGAAGGAGAAGGTCTTAACTCTAGATACCTGCCCTGCCCTGTGTGCGAAAAAAAAATGACATGGCTTTTCAAAGAGGCCATTCAAATTTCTAAAGTAAATATTCCTCTTCGAGAATACTTATCCAAATCCAAATAAATAAATAAAAGTGTACCTGGCAACAAAAGCGAAGATAAGAATCGAACGATTGTCACTCGTTTAAAAGTTAAATTACTTCGGTCAGCATTTTTCTCATTTTTCTCGCCCGACGTCTGAATAAAACATAAGACTTTTTAGCTATCCTAACGAGCTAGATAAGTCTTTGTTTTCTTGGTGACTGCATAAGATCCAAATGAAAGTGGGATCAGCGGTGGCGCGGATCAAATCGCACTTAATTTGTCCACGTCACGGGCCGCCCTCGCCTGATGGATGAGGGCCAACTGCGCGTACCCTGCTTTTAATTGATACAGTCATTTTTACACCGGACCCTGCCTCCACTTCAATTACATAGGTCCTTTCTATATTAGTGAGGCAATGTAAGGAATTACGGTCATGTGTTTTCATAAAATCTCTGTTGTGGTTATATTAGCAAATTATAGTGCATTAAAAATAAATTTCAAAATCTTTAAAAAAATATACTAGGTTCCGTCTGCCTACTCTGCTGTGTGCGGGATACAGCATGAAGCTGACTTATTTAAATTAGAACGTGTTGTTAAGACACTTCGTTCCCTACGGTATGCCGAGTTTTCTAAGATACGAGGGTGGTGGATATCAACGCCGCGCTTTGCCTTGACACTATGTGACGAAGGTTTATGGTGATAGTTCTTCAGTGGGGCAGAAAGCCAGAGTTGTGCAGCAATGTTTTTTGCTCAGAGGTTTATAAATTTGTGTGTCTCGTATAATCGATACATGTTATTGTATACTCTTTTTAAAATACAATTACCCACGTTTACAAATTAAATTTAGACACGTTCCATTTCTCGATATCAAATAAATATCCTTAAAAATGATGAAAGTCCTATTCTTTATATGCTAATACTAAATTAGTATTTATTATATTTTATTATTATTATAATGTATATTATAATTATCATATATCACATTGAAGTATAAGACAGAATATAATTGTATGAAATAGCGGGCGGTATAATGCGAGGTATTATGTTATATATACACACTAGAGCGAAGAAATGAAAACATAAATGTAAATAAATATTTTATTTCCTCGAGTAGGTATCGAACCCACAACCAGTCGATTTCGCAGTCATACTTTGTATCCCTTCACCACGATGGGCTCAAAATATTCATAAACAATAATTTGTTCACATTAAATATGGATCGAACTCACAATCGTCGCGTTACAGTCACACCCTTGTGCCCCTGCCATAGCGGACCCACAACTTAGAATGCGGGAAATATTCCCTATCCATAATAAAATTAACCATAATTGTTTCACAAAGTAGGTAATATATGTCGCTATATATTGCGAAATGTGTTTAAAAATAATACATTAGAAAATAGCGCATCAAAAATAGCACATTATAAATTTGTACTAACTCGTTACAAATAGATAATTGACTATTACGATATTTGGGAATAATAGCTATTTTTATTAGCTACATCAGCTAAAATTATTGTAGTGTACACACAAATTAATCTCTCTCTCATCTGATCTCTCTCTCTCTCTCTCTCTCTCTCTCTAATTTATAACTTTAGAATTGTTAACACAACATCATATATGATAATATTCTTAAAGTTAACCAATAATTACCATTATCATTGTTGAGAAATAGAAAATTTTTTAACAAGAAAATCTTTAGTTTTATCTTCTAATAAGAATAGACCTCAAAAAGGGAAACATATGAACAGGTATGATAGGCGTTATCTTTTATCCAACATCTGCCACAAGGTACTCTAATCATACTTAACAGTACAGATCTACAATCTTTTCTGATGCTCAGATATAAATTAAATGTAATTATTATTTAAAAAATATTTGACTTGTTAATTTTAAATTCATTAATTGATCCAAGAAACTTAAAATTATATGCTTAAGCTTAATAAATATATATTAACACATCCTTATTTTGTATAAATATATAAAAATTATGCTTATTTTTTAATATTTAAAAGTTTTATTTTTTCAATATTTGGTATGTATCAAACTGTAAACGCAATTATTATAATTGTTCTCGGTCAGGTAAAACAAAACGTCGTACGGGTTTCTACGGCACTGTTCACAATTTTTCTGAATGTATGCAGTATATGCGTAATAAAATAGTATTGAAGCCAGTCGTGGCGCAGTAGCACAAAGTTTGACTGTAAAACCGACTGGTTGTGGGTTCGATCCCCACTCGAGGTGATGAAATAT
>DVQM01000344.1:0-18751 GCA_018231645.1 Heliconius ricini | reverse complement strand
CGTCCGGCGCTGGCGCACGGCACGAGCTCGCAAGATAAGCCATAATTACATCAGACGGCGCGTGCCCAGCCAGTATAAAACCGCCGCTCGGATCGCTGTCACCTCATTCAAACTCCATACTCGTAAATGAACGGTCAATATTAGATAGTGGCAATGATTTACGATTCCATGCATTTACCTGAATCTATTAGTAATTACTTCAAATACGACCAGTGGTGGTACAGTGACAATTGGTGCGATAGTAATTCCCCGGGTTTCGAACACCAGCAGAGGTAACAGGAGGTATCTGGACCTTGTGAACTTAATAGGTAAATATTATTGTTTTTGTTACGTGTTTTAAGTCTTCTATAATAGTGTGACTTTAAGCAAATTAAGATTTAATTTTAATAATATTACTAATATATTATCGTTTGTCAAATATTTTACAAAATTTTATATTTAAAAAAAAATGTAGTTCGCACTTCCTGTCACATGAAGTGTTAAGTGGATACCGAGGTCAATCACTTGTTGCTAAATATTTTTTACTATGTAATTTACGTCAGTTCGTCGTGATAAGCTGCGATGTAAGGTTAAAGTTTGTTGGTCTTTAACCAGAAAATGTGATATGATAATTTATTGTCACATTAATACTATCCCACATTAAGCCCATGAATAATCATTATAATTTGGTTTTCATATAATATCATTGAAAATTTCACATATTAACATATTCAATATTTTCTTTTATTTTATGATAACTATTTTTTACACCAGAATTTTATATGCATAAGCAAATCAAAACAAGAACTCTATTGTTTACAGTTGCTGACACTCTACAGAAGATATCGGCTGTAAATATACTTTAAGACCTTGAAAAGAAATTGCCTTGAATTGAAGTATAGTAGAAGTGGAAATTGCATAAAATGGCTACCGTACAGAGCCCCCCTGAACTTAGCCTGTCGGCACCACTTGCCGTGCAACAGGATACTGATATAGATTTTGTGGCGTTAACGATGGCCGCTCTACGTTTTGTTAATCCTTGGTCAGTGGAGACCAAATCTAAGAAATGGGCGCCAAAGATTGAACCTGGGACTCCGGAAGCTAAAGATCGAGTCATTTCCCTTGCAGAAGTATCTCTACATGACACGCAAAAGGATTGCTGGGTTGTGATATACGATCGCGTTTACGACATCACGGATTTTCTTTATGAAGTAAGTTGAAATTTGTTTTCATTAAAATTTCAAAAAAAAAACATTTATAAAATATTTTTTACTTGTATAGATATTGTTTCCAGTCATATTTTATATTTTTAAATTTACAATTAATAATTGAAATACACATATATAATGAATTATTATGTATAACACACAGTATTAATTTCTTATTTCTCTTTCCAGCATCCCGGTGGAGATGAGATCATGTTAGAATACGCGGGACGCGACGCGAGCACTGCCTTCAGAAGCTCGGGTCACTCTAAGATGGCGACTAAAGCCTTAGACAGGTTCCTTGTGGGAGAACTGCCGATGCACGAGCGCATGTACCGACGACCAGGTGGCATTCGTCTTAGTGACATACCAGAATAATTATATCATCATTGATGTAATCTAGTTATTTAATTTAATAAATTTAATAATATGTGTTAAACTTAAGTTAGCTTTAATTAAATGTTCTTTAATGTACTTAATTTTTTAATTAAAATTAGCTCAATTTTATTAGCACATTGTGGCAGGCCTCAGATCATGTAATCTTATTTATTGTAAGTAAAGCAGTTATTTAAAACAATTCCACTGTCGCTATGCAAATTATCGCTAACATTCTTTATCTTTATGTTAAACTTTGTACTTGCTGTATAAATGTGCCTTCGGTATTCATATAATCTAAGAGACTGTATATCGTCAGGATTCATTCTCGAAACAAATATTTTTGTTATCTGGTAAATTCATCACAAAGTATACTATAATGCATTTAATTCGTTATTTTTGTCATTTTATATAACAGTATTATGTTTTATATTTTCAATTTCGATATATCTTTATTTATATTTACCTAAATATAAAAAATAAACTTAATAAGAATATACATTTAATTTTTATTTAATATCCTTTTCTGTAGTCTTGGTGGCATAAAACGCTGCTAAATCTGGTTCTTAATTAAAATTTGGTCATATTGTTTATAACGTTATTTAAGACTTTGTTTAAAATAATTATGGTTTCAATAAAGAAAACAACAGATATGACACTTTATAATTTATAATATAAATAATTTGGATAATATCATAGTGGATGGCGTTATAATTTTATTCTTCTAAACTTTCTTACCGGACCTGAAATGAGAATAAAAATTATAGGAGTATTTTGGACAAACAAAAAAACTTAGAAGTAACGTTAATTTAAAATAATCCTTTAAAAATAAATTTTAAAAATATTTTTTAATATTTTCTATTCAAAATTCTATGTAGGTGTATGCCACTAAGGATTATTATTCTATTTTTATTTATCTCTCCTCTCATGATACATAAGTACAATAATTACCAATTCGTATACATTGTGTATACATCAAAAATCATACCGCTAAGTTATATGGTATCAAATACGCAAAAAATAAAATTATATCCAGAAATACAGAGAGCAGTGAAAAATCTTAAAAACCCAAACATATTTAAATTTCATCATTTAATATTTTTTAAACATTGTGCATTTCACTTATCGCAAATGACAAATAACAAGTTGCTAATATTTTTTTATTATCTATAACAATTATATTCAAGTATAAGTATATTCCATAAAATACTTCAAGGTAACACCGATATGTAAAATAAAATAATTCTATTTAATACCATATATATAGATACAATCGATTATTTTAAATTAACAGATTTTCAAACCACTCATTACAAGCGTGGAATAAAAATTTTATTGACACCTAAACAGGCCAAATGTTATATACTGATAACTTTTAGACATTTTTTTACTGTGATTTTACGCCTTTCTTGTAAAGGAGGATAGGCAGTGAGAGTAGTATCAAGTCTTTACTCCAAGCCGCACTACTACACCTTCCATCTACAATTCGAAACATTGCAAAATGGGTAGTGGAAGTTAACGCCGTGCTCTGCTTAATACAGAAGCAAAATTAAAATATAAAAATTTATCGTCGCTTTAGCAATGAGTATGAGTTATATATGAGTTAATATAATACTTTTTAAAATGGTTGAATTATATTCACAAAACAAACCATCTAGTAAATGTAGAGGTTCGACGACCGAATTATAATAATAAGAAGTAACTAAGTTTAAAGTTCAACTATAATTATAGATTTCACATATATTTGGCTAATATCTATGTTTCAGTAAATGGCCATCCGTTGCTACGACGACTGTTAACAAATTTTATGACAGACATCACTTAATGAACAAAAACTAAACATGTACTGTAGACAAAAAAAGTGATCATAACTAATTCAAACCAATTTTGATAAAAAAATGTATCTTTTGTAAGTAATTTCAGCATACTAATAAAATAAAGATGGTATCAACTTTAGTAAATTACAGGCTGACTTTTTTTACATAACGTATATACATTTTCCTGAAAATTGCAAGAAAATAGTTTTGAGATAAGAACTATCTTTTATAATCACCGTTCTATTTAGAAATATTAAGCATACATTGGTAGAATAATTGTTTATAGCTTCACACTGTATCCCGCATACCTAAGGCAGGCAGAGGAAACTTACGTGTTAAGGCCGTACGCCGTTCTTACGCTCCTCCAAATTTTCGAAAAATATAATATAAATGAGAGATTGAGCTCAACGCCGCCCTTTGTTTTCTTAGCGAAGAAATAAAAATCATCCATGAGTTGACAGTCAGACGCTACGAGCCTACAAAGTCCTTACCAATTTACCATTACTATAGCACTATGATCATCGTAAAGACACGCACGAGTCAAATCCGCGAATGTACCATGTGCTTTATGTATATTGTATTAGTGTGTGTGCCCCGCTCCATATTGCTACATATTCGGCAAGTGCGCGCACCTCCGATAATTCATAAGTTTACGCCAGTTTATACTTAGTTAACACAGAAAATTAATTTTTAATTATTTACTTACAACAGTTTGTAATTAAATGCAGTTTTCGACGCACTGAAGAACCTCAAGTAACAGAGCAGAGTGACTACCATTAAAATGGCAGTCATTTGCATCGTACTTTCGGTCGGCATCTCACATTTAGATACTTGTACTTCTTCAGTCGTTATGGAGACCTGGCGGGAATAAAATAAAATTAATAATTTAGTAACTAGATTTGTTTTGACAATCCGGTTGCATTAAGATACGCCCGTTCCCCACTTTCCTCCAAATTCTGGAGGCATTACGTGTTGAGGGACAGAACCCACAACTCTGCGCTTTTGCCTCGTTAAAAATATTTAATATTTTATTTCCATTTATTTTTCTGTATAATTACAGAAAAATAAATGGCTTTCATTTTACAGATATCAATTAGGAAGGAAATAAAAAAACGATTACAACAACGCTACAAATGTAAAGCTTAATCTCTAGATATGAAAACTTGTATTATATGAATCATAAGCAACAATATTATATAAATAAATACCTATAATGAAAAGTTTTAAAGAATTTGTAATGAAAATATATTATGATATGCCAGAGATCTCAAGTTTATTAACTGACAAGCAATTTTTTTTTAATCATATTTTTATAATATTTTCACATTATTTATACGCTGTATACGTTTATACATTAACTTTCTCTTCCTTTCACGTAATAAATTTGTCTTTTATTGTTTTGAGAATAAAGATATCTAATACTTTAAAAATATATACTAAATCAATCTTTAGTACAGACTTATGTACTATACCTATTAAATTAAGAAAATGTTTACAAAGCAAAGCTGCTTGTTAAACACAAAAAAATATAAACTGACTATCGAAGTAACTGTATTGTCGTATAATAGTTTTAAAAATTTATGTTAAGCATTATCAGCTTGGAAAGTGGGTTTCTCTTGCCTTTGAAACTCTACAAAAAATAGTTGCCTCTTTATAAAAGTTGATAGAAATACTAACATAAATGAGAAGTTAGACATTTACTTAATTAGTCAGTTTTGTTCCTCGCATTTCAGCGCCTACATAACCACCGATCTTAGACAAATATCACGTAACGATAAAAATATCTACTTTTGGTAGACTATCCTACTGTTCTTTTACTAAATCTCTTCTATCACTATGGTAAATTAATATGAATATTGTTTACAGAAATTGCAAACACAAATACAACAACACAAATTTCAAATATTCAGTGCAAACCACTTTGCAGGTCTAATTTCTTGCACGTAAATACTCCGTACATCGCCCGTGATCGGACATATACAAGACGCCGCGTGACGTCGAGCAGAAGCGGGCGAAGCGGTAGATTTACTTTGAAAATCCTGACTCGATTTTGATAAACAAAAACTATTATTGTTTCCATGAGTACGCGTATTAAATGCAGTAACTGTCATAGTAAAATGTTGATGCGTTGCTGTGATTTATTGTATTATACAATAATTACATGTGAAATTTTAAGTAAAATGAAATATTGTTCTAATCTAATTTAAGTTAAAATAAATTGATACCGCATGGCTCCGTAATAGTTATTATCATTGACTTAGATGACATTGTCGACACCATATGCATATTAACAGCGGTTACACCACATAGTTCTAGTGCACTAAATTATGTAGGGTACTACACATACAATAACGTAAATGAATGTGGAAATCTTGGATTTTTAATAAAACAATATAAACTCAAACATCCATTCAGACTCAATCACTTACACATTACATGTAATGTAGATGAAACCACCGTTGTAATCATATGAGGCATTTCTATAATTGGCGTTTTATCTAATCTTTTTAAATAATAAAACTTAGCTTAGCTTCGCAGTGTATCCCTAACGGGGTAGACAGAGTGGAACAAAACGGATCTTATTGAGAAAAAGTATTATTGAATAAATATAAAAAAAATACGTTATAAGAGGGTAACATACTACGTTCATTCATCGCACTTAGCAACTCAGTTTATGTGTACACGACCTTATAATTGACCTATGTTATTAATATACAGATATCCAACGGCATTCAATTAACGCGACCTAGACAACACAAGGAATATTTAATACATTTAGTCGAATTTATTTTCTTTTATTGAATATCAATGTTATTTACTTTGAAAATATGGGGGATATATGTTGCTCACGTCCGTAGGATTTACCATCTTTTCCTATAACAAATAAGACTCACCCTACGCGTGTCCCCTGGGTGGTGCAAACTGAGTAACAAACGCCGAGTCACAGGCGGCGGTCAATTAACCTGTTTAGGGCATAGCAGGCCTAAGAGAGTTAAATGCCCCCTGAAATAGCTGCTATAATACCTTGGGAAAGTAATATATGCCTCCTCTCCCAACCCTCAATTTTATGAAAATGTCGAATAATGTGAAAGATTGTACGTCATGCGATCCGGTTAACTCCCGGCGCTCTCCGGTACCCGGGCCGGAGGGTGTGAAATTAGCTACCGAAGACTTGATGGAAGTAGGCGACCAGGCTTCCATTACAGTGAATGCTACTGGCAGCAAAAAACTTACTCAGCAGGCTTTCCACCGCAGTATGTTTATCACAAGGCCTAGAAGTAACTCCTAGGGCGGTAAACCCCCAGAAAACCTACAAACTGTGCTAAAACCTTTGAAAGGCACAGTTACGCATCATGCAGCCAGCCAACAAGGCACTGTGAGCCCTCCTTCTTGGCAGAGAGTACCAGGCAGAAACCCTAAACGGAAGAAACTCAGCAATTCACCAGAGAGCTTAACTACCAGCAATATGTTCAGTCAGTTACCCAATCGACTTAACTGAAGACCCCCCTGCAACTAAAAAAATAGTGGAAAAGAAACCTAGCAAACCCCCACCTATAGTATTGTATGGTATAGAAGATGTGAATAAACTAACTGAACTTGTGGAAACCGTTGCAGATAAAAGCTCATTCACATATCGGACTACAAATAGAAACCAGCTAAGAATCAACACCCAAGATATGCAGGCATACAAGCGAATCATCACCAAATTTCGCGAGTGGCTTAATTGGTTACACATTTAAAAAAAAGGAAGAACGACCATGTCATATTGTTATTCGAAACCTCTACCACACAACACCTTAAAACGTGAAAAGGAAGAAATTGAAAAAAGTGGGAATATTGTAATTGGAGAAATTATTAACTCCATATACGGCCCGGACAAAAAGCCAACTTTAACATTCTTCGTAAATCTCTTACCTAGCACAAACAATAAGGCAGCTAAAGAAATCAAATACATATACCATCAGGCTGTAACTGTAGAGGATCCGAAGAAGAAAAATTCAATCGTGCAGTGCCAACGGTGCCAGCAATATGGGCACACAAAGAATTATTGTATGAGCCCTTCCGTGGTGTAAAATGCGCACAGGCTCATAAAACTTCAGATTGTCCAAAGTGAGATAAAAATACACCAGCTCAATGTGCACTGTGCCATGGCTAATGGTATATAGAGAAATCCTTGCCAGAAAAAATAACAGATATGGTCAACGTAGAGTCACTCCAATAGAAAACACAAACCGAGACAAAAACCGCCCAAGTTATACTGCCCAACAATATACCTCCATCATAAGGGAAATGAACCGCTCTCATACGCCAAAGTTACTGGAAACGGATCACACAAAGCTGCCTCAGAGAACACCATGGCACAATAGAACAGGTCCACAGAGTATGTGACATTGTAAGAAAGTCCCTAGAACAAAAACAGTACTGCTCGACAGCATTCCTGGACATACAGCGGGCATTTGACAAGGTCTGGCACAAAGATTTATTATGTAAGATCAAACAGAATGTCCCACACTCTTCACACTTTCCTGTGTTCAAGTCCTACCTGGAGGATCGTATATTTTATGTGAAAGAAGGTGATGTCACCTCCAACTTCCAAGAGATCTACGCCGGGGTGCCTCAAGGATCTGTCCTGGGCCCAATGCTCTACACTTTATTCACTGCAGACCTACCATTGACACCAGATACTATTACAGCTTCATTCGCAGACGATACTGTCATATTATCAAGCCATAAGGACCCAAAACTGGCATCAGAGAACCTGCAAAAGGACCTGGATAAGGTGTACGAATGGCAGCAAAAATGGAAAATTATGGCTAGTGGTACAAAGTCAGTTCAGGTGACATTCGCTCTAAAAAGAGGCAGCTGCCCTCCTGTAAAGTTAAGCCTATGTACTCTACCCCACAGTGACCATGTAAGATATCTTGGCCTGCACATTGACCGTAGACTAACCTGGAAGCACCACATGAAATGTAAAAAGCAAGAGCTTCTACTAAAGTACAATAGCCTGTACTGGATGCTGGGAAGGAACTCAAGACTTTCTATGGACAACAAACTGCTTATATACAAAGTCATACTAAAGCCCATCTGGACATACGGTCTGCAATTATGGGGCAGTGCAAGCGACTCCAACCTAAATATAATCCAGCGCCTACAGAACAAGATCTTAAGGACAATTGCAAAAGCACCTGGGTACCAATAATGAAACGCGTACGCTTTGGAACCAATAATGAAATCCACGAGCACCTCGGAATCAGAACAAATAAGGAGGAAATTCGGAGTCTGGCAGCTAAGTACAAACAGAGGCTGATTCATCACCCTAATAAACTTGCTTGTCAACTCACCATGGACCGTTATGTGAAACGATTAAAACGACACCACATCCTAGAGCTAGAAGCCCGCCATTAGCTCTGGGCAGCATATGAGTTGAAGCATCCAATGGGATGCCACTCGGCACGACAGCATCACAGAAAAGATTCGCTGATAGTCACAGGACTGATTGCAAATATATTGAAAAGAAAAAAAAACTTTAAAAATATGATACATATTTATATTATATCAAATATATGTATATAAATCGAAATAAGCGATTGGAACGGAAATTATATTGATTACCTTTAATATTATTATTTGTAGCAACTGTTTACAAGATGTTAATAAAAAAAAGTCAATGTGTTGACTTTGTATAACCAATTAGATGATTTGTCTTATTAGTCAAATCACACTATTAGTGGGTAGTCACAGCCTTCAGCTTAAGAGGAAACGATCGAGAAGAAACTAATAAAGATTGGCTGATAGACTTTTAAGAGATTGTGTTTTGACTTTTATTTGAGCAGCAAAGTAATTTGACCATGACGTGGATGAGTAGCTCGTGCCTTGAGTATCTTATGTCTTGAGTAGAGTCGTGACGAGTGCAAGTGAAGTTTTTTTTTAAATAAGAGGAAAGTTGACGATTGTCGAATGATTCATTCTTCTGGTGTTTTTCGGAAAGAACGGACTAGTGTCACAATTCTGCTACGTTATTCCTGCTAGCATTGACCCACAATGGAGCCCACAGGTCCAGTAAGAGTAGTCTGCGATGAACAATCTCCTACATATTTATTTATATAGTAAAACTGTAACTCATCTATGTCTGTACTTTGGAAGATTAACAAGAAAATCTATTATTGGAGGCATTAAGAAATGAGAAGATCTTTAAAATTTGTCTGTACGTTTGTACACGCTAATCTCAGATACGTCTTAACCGATTTTAATATAGTTTTCAATGTTGTAGAAATGCTTCCCTATACATTTTAGTGTTAGTTGTATTTAAATCGGTGGTAAAGCAGTTTTATTAAAATAAAGCATGTATGTATTGCATGCTACAATATTGCTACAAAATAAGAGTTCTATTGAATGAGCTGCAACTTTTATTTTTAATGTATGGATAATGTCTTTAAAATGATAATATTATTAGATCACAAAAGTAATTTATAATTGTATTGTACAAGCAGGCGAAGCTACAAGCGGGTCGCTAGTTTCATAATATTTAAAAGTGTTATGGATATATCTGTTCTGAATTCAAAATATATTTTATATTTTACAAATATAGGAATTTGAAGGCAAAAAAATCGAATTCGAAATTTGAATCAATCATTACACAGTCAGTCGCTACGTATACACAATGCACTTTAAAATTACTATAAAAGTTAAAAATAATAAGAAATTGTGATGTTCATACCAAATAATATTTAGGGTCCAATCGATTCCGCCAAGAGAAAGACGGCACAGTATATTCGGTGAACTCGATTTTATGATCTCGAGTTGGTACAAAGCTATGGCGAACTATACAGCTATGGTGTGTATGTCCGCCGAAAGCCGCCCTAGGGTTTAAATTTTCTACTAAATATTCCGTAGATTCCTTAGATAAGCAATCCCATCGTTCTATAAATAGAGTGTTTCTATTTGGCAAAGGCGCTGAATCAGCTTCTGGACACATACTGTCAGATTCCCTGTATAACGGATAGTGCTGAAAATTGACAATAATAATCAGATGGTTTTTTAACATTTTAAAAGTGTCAATCCACACTTAATAAGTAATAATCAGTTATCTTTCCTTTATTTGTACTTTTTATAGTCTGGCTTCCTCGTTTTGTTCCCGGCGAATTACATACAAATGTGGCAAAAATAATGCATGCAACGTTCATGGATATCCTTAGATTGTGTTCACTTGGAAGATTCGCCGAAAGCTTAAATTTGTCGGTACTCCAATGAATATACATTGATATTTATATTACTTTAGCTTTCGCGTGGAAACGCGATCTTATCTACTATTCTGAAAACGGTATGGAATCCTTGGTGGACGAGTCCGACTCCTCTCACGCACGCATTTGACTGTTTTTTTTATTATTTTCTTTTTAAACACAGAACCCTAATTATTAATAAGAATTGTATCTTTTTATTATATAAGTGAATTACGTATAAATATAATACATATATACTAACTTGCATCACTATAGGCCTGCTGTACTGTGCGAGCTTGGTTTTACCTTTACAGAGTGGGGATCCACTACTACATTTTAGTAAATCTGAAAATTATCGAAAGATATTTTTTGAATAAGTTTCCTCAAACAAAATATTATAATTGTGTACTACTAAGTAATTTGGTCAGAACAAATTTAATTAAAAAGAAAAGAAAGATATATTTTTAGAAGGCTATGTATTTGTTTTTTGTTATCTTCACGCTGTGTCCCGTACATAGCAAAGTATATCTAGGAAATTAGTGTTATGACACTTCGTTCCCCCTTAACGCACTCCCCCTAGCCTTTCTCACTTGTCACCGAGCGTATTGAGTGGCGGATTTTCACGTCATTGCCTCGAGGAAAATAATATTTATTCCCCTGAGTGAGAATCCAACCTACAATCGCACTTACATTCGCTTATGCCGCTGCGCCACGACGGTTTCAACTATGGATTTAAGATATACACTTATTAATTCGAAATGAATTGGACCTGTGGTAGTGTACAGGACTCGTAGCGGATTTGGAATAACTTTTGCGTATATTGTAGAATTAAAAAGTTTCTACGAAAATATATTCATCAAAAATTCGGTTTAAATAAATGAATATGAGACGAACCTGAAATTTTATCTAAGTCTGCTAGCGCACGAGAACATAAAGAGCATCCATCACCCTCCATAGCCATAGAATTTATTAAAATAAAGTGGTTTCCTCGTAAACTGACGAGATTAACGATAGGCGCATCCATTTTGTTCTCAAATCTATTTGCCAAATTTGGAGTTATCCTTGTAAAAAAAAAATCAACTAGGATGTAATAAAATATACTACCTAATAAGCTACAAGATGTATATGATTTTTTGTTCTTTATTATGTTAAGTTATAAGGGTTACATTATGTTAAAATGGTTAAAAATTTAGAGCCAATTATTTAAATGATTACATCAGCATTTTTAAAAATATTAATAAACATTAAGATAGTGCATCATTTGTTTTAAAAAACACATTAAATGTTTACATTTTTTAAACATAAAATATATATTTACTAAGTAATGCGATAAAAGCACAGGTAACTGTTTAGTTAGCTAACACAGCCTCTCTACCTACACATGTGTGTTAAAGGATTAAAAAAAACAACTAGTGATTAGTTTCGTAATATTCATCCAAAAATAATGTTTTTTTTTTATTTCAATGGAAAATGTTAAGTAAATGATATTATATTAAAAATAAATGTAAATAATTTCTTTCTAATAATGCTATGTATGCTACCAGTTTGTTGTATTTACCTACGAAAAACATCACCTTTAATAGGTCCAGCCATCTTCACATTCCTTTCAAGCTCCTTACTTATGAAGAAAATATGGTTAGTAGTAGCATTAAGCTTTTTTTATTAATAAATGGATGAAATAGTTATGCTTATTTCGACTATATAATTAATCTTATAATCAATATTTAAAATCAGACCTATTGCCAGTAACTTAAATTTTACAAAAACACCACTTTCTTAAATTTGTAATTAAGTGAATATTTAATTTTAAAAAATTAAAAAATCTGGAAGTTTAAGATAGCCTCATAAGTGCAGTCGAAGTACAAATTGTAAAAGTTTGATCGTGTAAAAATTGTTAAGTAATACTGACATAATTAATAATCCTAAACTTACTTATAATGGTATCCTATATCATGGTTTCCAGCTACAACATATAGTAAAGTTTCATGTGGTACTTTAAAAATTGTATTGAACCTCTTTACGTAATCTTCAAATTCCATTTGAGAACACCACTTCCCTTCATCAAACAGATCACCTGTTAATATGATAATTATGCTCAGTGGCTTTGCATCCTTACTTATAGCTACATCATACCAAACATGATGTATGATGACAGTCTATGGCTTTTCTTAATAAATACAGTATCCCAGACTACAAGAACTTTTTAATTTCGACCAGAAGTAAAGATTTAAATATTTTCTAGTGAACTGCAAAAGTTTATTTATTACATATAAACTACACAAAATGTTATATTTTAATTTTATCGGGTATATAATATTATATAACAGCTATATAGCTGTTGTGGCATATTTAAATTGTCTCATATTCTGACTTTTTACACAGAAACTTTTTAACAGAAGACTGATAAATAAAGTGCAGCATTGAACTCCACCACACCATGTTTCAATTTTTTGCAAAAAATAGTGAATGTAATCTTGAAATTGAAAACTGGAAATTGCCTACCCTGATTAGTGGGAAAAGTTGCTTATAAATAAATTACCTAAAATAAAAATTACTTCAGGCCTGTGCAAAGTTAATGCAGTTTGGAAAGCTCTTTGCATCTGCCACTCTCTTCTCCATTTGTCAAACCAGTGGCCATTGTGAGAGCCTAGCAAATGGGTATCAGCTAACACCATTGCATACACAGGCTCATTATTAGCCGGAACATTTTGAAGAGCGGGCCATCCACACTAAAATATATAAAAGTATCAAAAATACATATGAAATCGATTGACAAAAGACTATTTAAAAAGAAGAAATTACTTGAATTTGTGTCACATAATAAATAATATATTCACAATAAATATAAATAAAAATAACGCCCCCAACTAGGCGAAATAATGTATTATTTATTATCGTATATCGCCACCTATTCATATAATATGCCATAATGTTTTACTAAGTCTCATCTTCACATTGTTACTTGAACTCTAATTACAGTAAATCTTTATTATTAAATAGATATTATATACTATGTACAAACGCCAGTGTACATTTCAACTTTTGTAACGGTAAATAATACTATTGAAGTAGTGATGTAAGATGTCAAACAATGCTTAAACATATTAATGTCAACTTGAATTACGGTATCGATCTAAAATGATGACTTCGTATCATATCACTTACCAATATCAAAAATAAAATGTATTTCTATACAGAAAATTTAAAGATTTCTATCTTTAAATGCTTTTGTTTGCTTAAAACAATTACAAAAGCAAGAAAAATATCACAAATATTGAGTGTACTTAAAAATAAACTGAAATTACTAGTAACCAATATAGTGAGTTACGACCTTACGACTACTTTTTATTCCTTTATATGTAACCTGTGCTTTTGGTTATGTTTGTTTATCAGCTGATTGTCAAAGTCAATTTATATATAAAAGTCTTGTTTTTGTTTCTATTTGATTTATTTTTACTTTCTCATAGAATTGCTAAACCAAAGTAATATAATAAGTCACATTTGTTTTATTATGTAAGGGAAAACAATTTATTTACGATGTCGGTGCATTGGAGTTCAGAAATCATGAAATGGGAGTACAGAGAACTGCAGGCCACAGCAATGTCTGTTGATTATTCGGGTAATAACGTGCTCTTGGCTGGACGAAGGTGGCTAGCTATTAAATCTATTAGTCTTGAAGATGATGGTGGAGATATTGTTAAGAAATATCCACGCCACAGTAAATATGATGCAGCTGGAGCTGAGTGGTGTCAGACATATCCAGGACAGAAACTTTGCGCAATTGCGGTAACCGAATTAAAATTAATTATAGTTCAAATTTTTCTCTATACAAATAATGACTGTTATTTATGTTCTTTTATTGTTTTCTCAAAATCATCTAGAGTAATCAACATGTAGATGTATATGAATGGCGAGCAGGAAATGATTTGACATGTATAAGTTCACTTCGAGGACATACTAGAGTGGTCAGTGATACACACTTTCATAGACAGGATCATAATATAATTGCAACATGTTCTATAGACACTTTTACTTACCTCTGGGACTTGAGAGATACTAGAAAGCCTGTTTGTTCCTTAAGCGCTGTTGGTAAGCTAAAATATTATCACTACTTAAATAACAAGATTTTTAAAATCACTACTGGTCTATTTAATCATGTTCTTTTTAGCTGGGGCCTCTCAAGTGCAGTGGAATAAAGTAGCATCTCATTTAGTAGCCACTGCCCATGATGGTGATATAAAGATATGGGATTATCGCAAAAATTCATCTCCACTTCATTACATTTCTGCGCATCTTTGCAAAATTCATGGAGTAGACTGGAGCCCTCATCATGAATATCAACTTGTTACTTCTAGTCATGATGGTAGTATAAAATATTTTGACATTAACAATGCAAGGCGACCAGAAAATGTGATTACAACAAATTTCCCTGTATGGAGAGCTATATACACTCCCTTTGGTAGTGGGTTATTAACTATTGGAGTGGGTTGGGGTGGCCTACCAAGAGTAGAACAGGCAGGAGTTATAGGAATTTGGGTAGGTAGATCTTTAACACATAGACTAGTAGGCCACACTGACACAGTACAAACTATGGTGTGGAGACCAAATACACTGCCATCTAACTATCAACTGGTGACTTGGGGCAGAGACCAGACATTAAGACTCTGGACAATGCACCCATCATTACTTAGAATGTGTTTACATTATTTACCTGAGAGCTCAGAAAATGATGAAAATAATAGTGATGGTAAGTGTTATTAAATTTTTAAATGCCTTTTAAGTCTATCAGTTTACGTGTATGTTTAATTATTGTATTTGTCAACAGCAAGCTATACATCAACAGCAAGTTCAATGAATGATATCTCAAATAATGATAAAATGCAAGATATTCAAATGGTATGTAACTTATAAGTCTGTCATGGTTTATATACACCATGTTTTATATGACAATTTCATATAAAATTATTTTTTTAGAATAAAATTGTGCATAAAACAACTACCTCAATTGACGAAGAATTTGAATCAATCAGAGAAATGGCAAATATAGAGGTTACAGATATGAATATAGACACTAGGACATGTCAGATACACTCAGAACGCAATGGTTACACTGCCAACCTTCAAGTGACCTTCCCAAGAAATGTAACTGAACAAACAATACCCAAATTTTCTTGGCTATTAGGCACAAACGTAGATAGTGCCACCACCATTAAAATTTTACAATCTATTAATAGAACAGCATATAAAAAGAAAAAAGAGGGACACAGGTGTTTGCTGTACTGCCTTAAAACATTAGCAACTTCTATAGATGAGGTAATGTAACTTAATTTTTTTCATATAAAACTTCAATTAATAATTATTTTTCAACTGCATACACCAGATTAGGAGAACCCTGTGTCAAAAGTCAGGACGTTCCCTCATCCACTTTTAAAGCTAATCCAAATTATTGTGTTGAGTGGCACAATTTTTCACTTCTTCATCTTTTAGATGGGATATAAAAAAGAAGAGAATGTAATCAAATGAAGATGTCCTTGATGACAATTAAAGTTTTATTTTTCCCATTTTACTTACATAGTGCGATATTGTGCCTAATTAAATTTAGATAAATATGTATTAATTGTATTACTTAATTTATATTTCCTATCAGATTCCAGTTAAGTTTAGCGAAGATTCCGACTCGTTAAAATCTAGCCAACGTAGTCAATCGGAGTGTGAAAACGCGGGTGACTCGTGCATACCATTTCCACGAACGTGTGGGGCTAAATGGGGGGGAGTTAGCACATTAGTTGTATTCAACCGTCCGCAAAACACCAGGCGATTGTCTTTAAAGCCTGAAATTGGAACTCCGAGGTCAATGTCGTCTTTATCCTTGACCCCAGTGCTGTTTGGAGCAAACTATACGTCGGTGTCACCTCACTCGACCACTACGCCTTCACCAACAAACGCGTCTGGTTTTCCGCAATTGCATCATAGACACGCATCTAATTCGATTACAACTTTCTATTTTCAAGATAGATGGGTGAGTTAATATAGATTTGGTATTTTGATTTGGTATTTCTTTCAAGTAGTATGAAGTACCCCCGCAATCAAAGCGACTTAACTCAAAAATCTGGTCACTTCTTCAGATTTTATAATTATAATTTATGGATCACTTTCATTGTAAGGGCATTCAATTTCATTTAACACCATGTCGCTTCCCGCCACCACAGCTAAATGTGAAATAGAAGAAAGAGTGAAGTGCTTTGTCATTCCATATATCAGTTCTATATTAAAATAAAGAAAATTAATTATCTCATAGAAAGCACAAAGCCGCCGGGCAGGCAGTATGCGCAGCCGCGGCAGTATATCGGGATGCACGCCTCCTAGAGTGCTCTTGTATGCCGCTAACAATCTCTTCCCATTGAACAGGACGCTCGCTGAGAGATATGTTATCAATGCTGATAATCCTGTTGGTATGTTATTGTTTCATGTTAAGATACTCACTTTACAGTCTATTCGATTTTATAAAGCCATTTCTATAACAATAACGTTGAAAGTTATAGTTTCATATCTCAGCCTAGTTGCCTTACTGCATAGATTCAAATTCTGTTCGGAAGAATACGAGTATGTTTTTACAATATTTTTATAGTCAGACGTTCTCCCACTGTGTCATCGTGGCCTGCACAGTATGTATACATTACATACTGTTATTCTAATTAGATAAAGAATTGATTCGTATAATACGCATTGCTACAGCTACGTGTACTAATAATGATAGCGTAATTATGAAAGTGCAGAAAGCTAACATAAAAAAGATATTAGCGCACTAATTTTCTATATAATCTATATCTATCCCAAATATCATATTCCTCCGTTGGCACAATTTATATACACAGGGTACAAGGGTTTGTTTTACGTATTAACATATAGATTCTCTTAGAAATGTGTGAAAGAAACGCAAAAGTAGCATCAGAGGAGGGGGAAGGGGAAATTTCCCATGCCTGGGGCCTCGCGGCGCTGGCTGCTAGGTCGTTGGAGTACAAACCCGTGGACCACCTCATGTCCAGCGAGGAGAGTATGGGATGGGTTGGACATCCACTGTGCTGTAACTTGGTGCAGGCGTTGTAAGTTATTTGCTATATTTCTATATGCACATATATTTTTACTAGTGACTAGTTATTACCCAAAAGTGACATCACCCAATTTTGTGTTATACAATTAACCCGATACCACATTTTGTCTCATAAAAAATTTAACATTTGACCATCGTAGACAAATTATAATGAAAAAGCTACGCCAAATACGACTGACTGTCTGAATGTTCTCTGTACTATTTATTCACAAATTAACCCTGAATTTTTTTTTGCTATGCAAAAAAAAATTCAGGGTTAATTTGTGAATTTTTTTTTGCTATGCAAAAAAAAATTTTGCTATCAGAATGAATTTCTAACAGTATCGTAATTTTTATTTAAGAATATCCCACTACGCCAAGTCCTCAGACCTGCAGATGGCAGCCATGTTGACGTGTGCATTTGCTGTGTTCAATGATAATAATAATTCTAGTTCACAATCCATTATCAGCACTTCAAGCTGCGTAAGTGTTTATTAAAAATATTATTGTTAAAGCATATCAAATGAAAATAATACATGCGTACCAAAACGCAATGGTTGTACCATTTATTAATAGTTCCACTCCTTTTAAATATTTTTAAATAAGTAGAAAGAGTAGGTGGTAAAGGTAAGGAAAATATAAACAAAATATATTGTCATCTATCCTACGCTCAAGTCTAACCTAGCAAAAAAACACTATTAGACTATTATATAGATTGTTTTAACATTTTTTAAAATTTTTTTCAGGGCAATAGTACTTCACCCTATAGCACAATCCACCAATACAGCGAGATTGTGACAGACGGATGGACGCTACCCATTTTACGTAGTAATTCCTGTTCGGAAGCAGAGAACTTAAATACAGAGTACAGTGCAAGCAAATCTGAGCCTTCATCTTCGTGTGTTATAGATGAAAATACTGTACATTTGTATCACTGCTTTAAACGAGTGTATGCTGATATATTGCATAGATGGCAGCTCTTGTATAAAAGAACTGAGGTAAATATAGTTTATATTTTTTTATGATAGTTTTTTTTTTTTTTTTTTTTTTTTTTTTTTTTTTTTT
>DVQM01000343.1:0-18782 GCA_018231645.1 Heliconius ricini | reverse complement strand
TTTGAATTGTGTACAAATCCGTTTAAGTCAGTTATAGGATTTCCTTTGCTTTTTTCATAAATACAATGGCAATCTTCCTCAGATGACACTATGTTCTGATATTATAGAAATATTGTGTATTGTTCAAACTTCTGGCTCTTACATTAACGTAAAGAGCAACATAGCGACTTGGTTAGGTGTGGTTTTCAAAATATCATTGATAAAAATATTTTCTACTAGATTTCAATTTGTTTATTAAATTGTATTATTTATTTATAGCCATACCTCGGCTCCTGCTGTGTAATACTTTTCAAAAAATAAGTGTTTGTTTCATACCGAAATACGTATGTTTGGAGCGAGCCGCGGGCAACAACTTATTCATGCGAAATAAATCCGGAGAGTGGTCGTGTCGAGCACATGACATATTTAAACAAAATATTGAACGTCGCACAAAGGGAAATTGAAAAGTGAATACGAATACATTATAAACAGCTTCACTCCAACCTGAATATTTTATACTGGTGAAAAATTATACTACAATAGTAGCATTGTTCTCCAATCTAGGTATATTTGGAATTGTTTGAGCTACAGTCCAGTAGTGGTGCAGCCACAACTGAACTAATTTTACGGCCACAGGCGATGACAGTATACGTGACAGGTTGTGGATTCTGTTTTCATTCGAGGAAATGAAATATTTAATATTTCACTGCACACTACTAACAAGGCTACGCGCTGTGTTGAGTACCGTCAACACGCAATGCCCCAAGAATTCGGCGGAAAGTGGGGAATAGAAATGTATTAATAGGGAGTGAAGTGTCTTAGCCTATCAGGGTAAACAGCGTGAAACTAAAAAAAATATTTAAAAACGGTTCTCGATCATTGCTATTAATGGACACATATTACTTATCTACAACACATTTCTAAAGTGCTTATTACTCATTCTAAAGTGCTTTATATATTGCACAACACCTTCATCAGATTCTTCTGCCAACTCTTAAGCAAGGAATATTTATTCACCGTTGACACTTCCAACAAATAAGCATTGTTACTGAAATCTAAGATTATAAAACAAGAAATAAATAAAAAGTAGCATTAACTTAATAAACGTTTATAATGAAATTATCAAAAACACGTTAGTGACTTAAAAGAACAATTACTATGAGAAAACTTACGTTAAAAGTACTCAAAGGTTCTGATGTACCCCATGAGCTGTTCCGATATCTGTATAGATATAGGGCTCTCGGAATTAAAACATTGAAGAATCTACTAAAAATATTAAATATGCAAAGTATATATATTTTTTCGTAAATGTACCCCAAGGTGCTGTTTTACAAATTGAGATATATATATATCTAAATTAAAAAGGGAGAGTTGAATAATTTAATCAGACTCGTAAATACTGTCGTATATTAACATCTATCTTTTTAAGATTCGTGAACTTACTGTAATATTTTGTTAAATATTGTAATATACCATATTCTTATTTGTATTTTATACGTACCTATAATACCAAGGACGTAAAACAGCGCACTTGGCCGTGACCTTGAATCGATTCATAGCAAATTAATAATTGTTTGAGGGACGTATGGATGGATGGTTATAACTAATCGATCAAACTGTTCAATTAAGTACTTTTTGGAATGTGTTAATGCGGATAAAAACTTACGTGTAGAGATCATCCTCTATGTTAGATGAAGTCGCCTCTACGAGCACCGAGCAACTCATAGTAATTGTTTTTATATCACTGTTCACTCAAATCTTTATAGGGCCCCATGGCGGTGATGCTTTGGCCGGTGATGGAGACGAAATAAAAGAATTAGCTGCACTTTTCATTTTACACGGAAGAGAAGTTGTTTATGACATTTAGAAGCAGACTTTTCGGATTGAAATCAGAAAAGCCTAGGGCAGAAACTCTACACGATAACGTTGGTGGGACGTAAAGCGTTATATTGAACGCAAACTTTTGCGATTTTCATTATCGTTCCTAAGAGATAAGCTGTAACATGAAATTATTTTAAATATAAATTAGAATAATAAAGATGCCCTTCATAGACTTAGTGAGTAGCATAAGCAGAGGGAACACGGGAACCTAGTGTTACGATACTCAGATCCCATTAAGACACACGTTTCCCACTTCTCGTCTAATTTTGAAATCTCGTCCAATACGTGTTGAGTGGCGGAACTCAACACTGTGCTTTTCCTTGTTACCATAAATCCACTAACAATATTATTTAAAATAAAAACAACTTTCTCACTTTCGTTATTAAAAAACTTAATTCATTACTAATTCCCGGTTAAGTAAGTCAAGTCAAAAGCAGTAGTTCAAAAATAAAAAAACATATGGATGGATGTTTTTACAACGTCACATCATTTTCCTAGGTCCGTACTTCGCATGCGCAAGGTTAACCTTGTGAACACTTCCCGGTTCACGGACGGAATCTGTCACCTGCCTTCTAGGTCAATGTGTTACGCCTACCCCAAAGCGAATTGTGGCGAGTCAATACCGTGCAGGGAGCACCGAGACGAACAATACGTCAACAAACTAGGATACCTCCTTTAAATATTAAAGATTCGTATATCCTTGTGTATTTTTGATAGCCATTATTTATGTTCTTGTTTTATTAAAAAAAATGTTGACTTTCAGTTAAAGTTGCTAGTTAGTTTAGTCTACTACTTGTACATATATATGAAACTAATATAGATTTTTTTTATAATCATAAAAATTAATTCCAGGGATATTATTTACCTTTGTCATTTTACAGACCATTTTTCAGTAGCGACTAATTTATATCATATACAAAAATTCATGAATAATGTGTAAGTACCTGTATTAGATTATAAATATTGTAGGCTGTAATTAATTAAAACGTAAACAAATTTTCGAATATGCTCAATTCGAGGCCGTTGTCGTCTGTTTTGCTTATTTAATTATCCGCTAAAATTAAGGCTATTGGAGCGACACCTATATAGGATATTCAGCTGATATTATTCAGTACAATTCGGGCAATGGCCGTCTGATATTTAATTAGGATTGATAAGATTACATTTTTTATAATCAATATTAAGCAAGTACCTACCTGTTCAAAACTTATTATCAAGGAAGTAATTTTTCAAAATCCAATGAAATATAAACAAATTTGGTGAATTACTTTCCTCCGTCTAAGTAAAAACAAAACGAGATTTTTTGATAACCTTGAAGTATACGTCACTAATAAATTAAATCAGAGTAGGTGTAAAAATAGAAAATGGCAAAAATATAAAATTCTTCACATTTCCATTACCTATTTTTACACAATGACGAGAAATTGCATTTTATGATGAAAACCTAGGCATCACTTTCATTTTACCGGACGAGGAAGATGAATTGAATATCATCTCTTATCTAATCATCACTTATATAGGAATGGAATGGACCCTACAAACTTAGCGTATCTACAGTAAGGTACGCTTCCCAGCTGCGCCACAACGGTGCAGCATACGTAAACCATTATATTTCGAATTAGTAATATTATTATTACAATATATTTTGCACTAAATATAAAGCATCCATTCTCAACACATATTAGTATTAAAATACTGCAAAGTCTACTATGTTAATATAGAACTTGCAACTGTCACCTTACATGAATATTTATAGTCCCAATATTCGCTGACATCTCATAGTTTCAAAAGTGCAATAAATTGAAGTATAAACACATTACACCACAACACTTTGTACACGCAGCAGCATGTTACATCAAATATATTAAATTATAAATGAAGTCACTAATCGTATCTAAGCTCTTCAATTTACCCTCTTAGTAACGGTTATTTTTATTATAAACAAAAAGCGGGTATTTCAGTCATTCTGCTGATCTGCTTTAGAAAATCTTAAAATAATTTTATTCATTATAAGTAAAACAATATATTTATACATACTTAGAAATTCCACTAATTTAACATAAATTTTTGTAGTTATGTTATAAATTAAGCTAAATTGAACATGGGTACAAATATGGATTCTTGTCAAAACAAATTCTCTAATATATAATTTATGCTGTTTACGGAGGAGTATTTTGAAGTATTGAATTTTGTTTTTTTTTTTTAAGTTCAAAGTTAAACTTATGTAATGTGCAACAAAATAAAAATAGTCACACTATTGTGAGATCGTTTTATGGAATATTGCTGTAAACAATATTATTAGGTTATTCCATTCAAATGATTTGATTGAAATTAAAAACTCATTAACGTACCAAAACAAAATACGACTGAATCAATCTTAGATACTTAAAAAATTAAACCTGATGAAGAATCATAATAGTCCAGTTAAAATATTATAAATAATAAAATCAGGTGATACATTTTCCAGCGACATATAAAACAATAAAAAAGAAGATTCACGCTTATTCCCGCATAGTTGAGAATGCAAAGAGAACTAAAGTGTTAAAGACTTTCCATTTCCCACATTCCATTCAATTATCTCAAGTCTTTACGTGTTAAGTAACGATACTCGTACTCATTTTCTATGTATATAATATTTTTATTAGACCCATAAGTGCCACAAACATGCATATGAATTTTATTACCGCGAGAATTTGATTGAAACGCTGGACGGCATGTGGCTCTGTAACGTAAGCAAATGCACTTGACGCAAATGCAGGTTGATGCAGTTGACACAGACCATATGATATTATATCATTAGACATTATTAGATCTTTTCTAATAGAAGTAAAATATCCAGTTTGTGACCCTCATGGTATATCATATATAAAAATAGTTAGTATAGCACATAGATTAATTTTAAGATGAGATCAAGGGAAATCGTTAGTTTTATTGAACTCTTTTTAATTTAGTCATTTAGTTTAAATATTTCAAACGATTTCTTTGTTTATGGGCGTTCTGTACACTAACTGTGAGAAATGACATTTGAACATTGACAGATGACATTTGTGACGACACGACTGCGACGGGGCTTTTTTAATTTCTTGGAAATGCACTTCACAGTACTATGTCATGCGATTCTTGTTAGTTTCTATTTGCCATTACTTGTTATGGAACACTAAAAATATTTCCTCCTAATACATTTTTAGTTAGTTTTATAATATGCTTCCATAATTTTGTTTAATGCAAATCTATATCGATTCGATATTGAGTGAATATGATAACAGTGTAAATACAAATCTAATATTGATGTCCTCAAAAATTATGGAAACACGGTATTACGAGGGATGTGGACGTGAAGGTCCCATTCGATGTATATTTCTGGGGGAATTTCATCCAGTCGCAGGACCTAAAATTTCATGTCAGGTGAGCTTTTCTTGTAATTTTTTGTAGTTTATAATTATTTTAAAAACTTAATTCAAAGTATATGCCCATATAGGTTTTATAGAAGTTCTTAAAAAATATATGTTAAAAGGGTAATATGTAAACAATTTGTTTAGCAATAATTGCTAATTGAATATATATAGCTGTTTAAGCTAATTGATGAACTCATAGTAAAAAATAT
Organism: Heliconius ricini; assembly: GCA_018231645.1. Lineage (NCBI taxonomy): Eukaryota > Metazoa > Arthropoda > Insecta > Lepidoptera > Nymphalidae > Heliconius > Heliconius ricini. The sequence continues at coordinate 13,318 of DVQM01000343.1, read as the reverse complement.
ATGTTTTGTTTAACTTCAATTTTTTATATAATTATTGTGATTTATAAAAATGTAACATAAATATAAAATTCAAAGGTCTATCTGAATAAACTTGGGAAAGCTACACCAGCATAGCTTTCTATCAGAAATAGTAAATCTCAACTCAATGCTAAATATCTCGTACCCTTACAATAAAGGATTTCTGAGAGAAACAACTCTTAATGTTAATTTAATCTGAATGTCCCTATCCTACTAGCTTATTGTTATATATATATACATACATATTTATATATATATTTATATATATATATATATATATTATACCACCACTACTCCATGAATTACATGACATCTACCAATGCTATACATATTTTGTATCAAATAGCTGAGTATGCAAAAGATACAAAAAATTAAATAGTAAAACATGTCTCAAAATATTAGAAACCATCTTGAGTCAGTGCTTAATGCAAGCACATAATAATATGCACATAACAAACTTGTACAGAGATATTCTTTTTATCATACATACAATCTTATAATGTTTGAACCTTTTACCTTTTTAGTATACATACTAACAATATTTTAAAAATATTTAAATGTTATTAAATATGACATATGTTGAGAAGCAAGAGAATAGACAAAATATAATACAAAAAATCACTTTAATCAATGTAAAAACTTTTAAATAATTATTATTTATCAGCAGTTTATCTTCCAAAATAAAAACACATTTTACACTCACACTTAATTTTCAATAAAAAATATTATAAAAAGGTTTGTAATGAATACTTGAGATATGTATAAAAACTGTTTTACTTGGACAGTAATACTTATCGGCTGTCATATTAAATATGAACCAAATTTAAACATACTTAAATCTTTATATTATGATTTACAATATGATTTTATGATTTTACAATTTATAATATCCAATAAAATAAAAAAAAACATAATTATAAGCTTATGGATAAACATATTCAGTTTATTTCATAAAGATCTAGTTAATTGCTAGCAAGAAATAAACTTTTACATGGATTTGATGTGTTACCATTTTGGGTAAAAAATGATTGATGATTATCCTGCCAGACCCTTTGAAAGTTTTACTTACAAATGAGTAGTTATTTTCTGATATTAAATGTTCATATTGTTTATTCTAGTTTCCAGAAGATTATGTGTCTAAGGAACTGTTTGATGCTATAAGTGCTTATATCATTCCAAAACCTCAAATACAAAAATGTACAATGACAATGTAAGTTATATTTTACTTTGTTTTTTTTTTCTTCAAGATTTCTTTAAAATTAATACATACATTAGAAAAAAATATTAACATTCATGTGGTGACAGTTAAACCTTTAATTAGTTTCTAGTTTAGTGAAATCTAATTATTACTATATAAGTCACTCAACCAGTCTCATATACATCAATCAAAAGTTTTGCATTAAGCAATGCATTTAAAAAAAATAAGAAAATGAGACCAAAAATAAAAAAAGTAAGAACAAATAAGGTACAGACAAACTAAATCTATGGTGTAAAAAAAGTTAAAACCCAATAACCTGCAACTGCCTCATCTGGGCCTTAAGCTGTTAGTCAAGTGTGAAAAACATTGGCATAAACACATATATTTTGCAAAGCAATCTCTGTAGAAATCCCATTTTATAATAATGCAAAACAATCTTGTAAGTGAACATACTACATTAATTTGCAGGCAAGCATTAATATATATAATTATAATTGTGATATAAATTTATAAAAAAATATTTGTGTTTGTAGAAATGCCCTTGGACACAAAATAATAGGCTACCCAATCAGAATTGATAACTCAAGATATGAAAGGAATATGTATCTGTTCAACTTATGCTTTGTCTGTGATAGCTGGTCCAAGACTGTGCAATATGAACCTGTGGTCAAGAAACTTGGTGAACATTTGGTAATTAAAAAATATATTTATAATATGAAGTTATGATTTATTGATCTTAATGGCTATTGTCGTGCACTTGGGCTACATCAAACTAAAAATACGATGGTTGTGGATCTGGATAAATTGGGTCATTTAATTATTTTTATTTACCTGCTCTGATAATAAGACAGCGGTGTTGAGTTTTATTACTAAATACCCAATTAGATAAGTTTTCTTTGTCTATTTTGCTATATGCGGCATACACTGAAGCAACAAAATCATATTGACACTTTACCACCACCAATCAAGACACTGTGTTCCTCACTTGCAGTCTTTTTTTCGAAAAATTCTTCTCCAGTGCGGAATATAACGTTACGTTTTACCACAGTGAGGAAATGGACATTCCCCCGAGTGGGACCGAATGTCGCGTTTGTAGTGAGATATTAACCCACTGCGCCGCGATCACCCCTTAACAGCATTAAATAATTGTATCTAATTATAATTAATTTAGACAATCATGGAAGAAGAAACGCGCTTTGTGTCAAGTGGATCATCTAAGCTACCAACACTCCTCGCCCATTTGTTACACGATCTTAATACATATAGAAAAGCTACTTTAGTTGGTATGTTTCTGTTCAATTTTCTAGTTCTATAAGACTTACCTTAAAATGATTTCTTTTTATAATTTTTTTATACCTTTTCACCTTTTTGCTTCGTTCTCCAAGAACCGAACCGAACCCAATTTGCGAACTATTGCGTGTATAGTGGTGGATTACAATGCTCTTTGCGTTGTTACCAGAGCAAGAAAATGAAAACTATTCTTTCCACTAATAGGCAATATTAAAACTTCTGCGTTTTATTAGTTTCTAATTATGAATAATGTGTACTATATAGTAAAAAAAAATATTATTAAAATATATTTAGTTTATTTCTTATAATATGTAAAGTTGTATTAAAAACACTTAGTCGTATATATAAATATTTTTATTCATGTATGTAAAAAATATAATAACTAGACTAGTTATTGTAAATAGGCCGTGGCTGTCCTGGCACAGCACACACACACACAAAGGTTTAAAGTCCTAGAATCAAGTCAAAAGTCTTGAAAAATTCTACTGTGCTCGGGTAAACACTGAAAACGCAGGCATATCTCAGCGCTAGATTCCCTCGGCATACTCTACCGTATGCGGTAAAGAGTGAAAATAAAAAAATGCTATATTAAAAGGTATCCAATGTTCAATGTTTTTTTTATTAATTATTGCCAGAAGGTGACACCGTGATGCATCTAAAAGTGCTTGAGGTTCGTAAAGACCCTTCCCCCGTTCACGACTTCGATGTACCTGTACTAGTAGCGTCGGTAGGTTTGCCTCGGCCGGGCCGGCCGCCAAGAACCGTCCCGCAGGAGGGCGCAGAGCTTCAGAGCCAAGAACACCTAGACGTAGAAGACGAAGAGCCGTTCGAAGTGGACATGGATGCGGACTGGGATCTCACAACACGACAAGTGATTTTTTTAAAATATGCTCTAAAATTAGGTTTTCTGAACATTTGCGCATTGGCCTGAATGGCCAAGAAGACAATAATCAAAATAAAAAAAATGCCATCTACAGCTATTTATAGGGTGGCCACGACTATCGTATTTTTTATGTCATTAATACAAAAGTCAATTTATTTTAGAAGGCAATTTATTTTCAAATTAATTTTTACTAAAGTAATTGGATAAGGCCAGTTTTGGCACAGGGGCAAAAAGTGTGACTCTAGTTGCTATTGATTGTGGGTTCAATACCCACTCTAAGAAATGAAATATTTACTTAAATTTATATTTCCATTTCTTCGCTCTGGTATCGAGGTAAAGCGCGGCGGTGATTTCTGCCACTCAACACGCAATGCCTCCAGAATTTAGCAGATAGTGGTGAACGGAGTGTCTTAACACAAGGTTCCCTCTGCCTACCCTGCTATGTGCGGAATACAGCATGAAGCTGATCTAATTTAATATTTGTCTATAATATATTTATGAAGTGTTTAAAAAAAATGTAAAGAAAAACAAATTAAAATTGTCATGCAGAAAGTCTTGAGTCTATAAAAACAAAGAAAATAGTAAACTAAATAAATTCTATTTTTATTTTATAGTACAGTAGGCACTTGTATTAACGTTTTGTAACCTTTTCAGCTTCTACCACATATAAATGGATACAATCATGTGTCAAAAATAGCAGCCGACACTAATGTGGAAAAAACTCTCGTCAAGTCTTGTATACAAAACTTGGTGTATTATGGAGTGGTATGTTTACCAATGCATTTTGTAAAATGTATAACATTTTTTTTTCGTAACAAAAAGTATGTCTATACTTAAAACATACTACACTACACAGAAGAGGAAAATTTATAACTTGTATTATATCATGTAAAATATAATAACAATAATTTCTAATTCTAATCAATATTTTTTACGCTCACGCTGTTTTCCAAATATAAGAATATAGACACAGAAGACCTAGTTGAGACACTTCCCCCACTGAAATGAATATAATCGTTTTTCCAATTCATAGTCCTCTGTCTACATTGAGATTGAGACTTCTAAAATTCTATTAAGTTTTAAAATACACAAAATGTCTCAAAATTTGGGCGGACTGTCTTGAACATTAGGTTCCCTCACCCTACTGTAGAGTTTTAGTGTGTAATATAATAATATTAATAGTATTATTTTTTTTTTATAAATTTCAAAGGTAACATTAATACCAGTGCTGAAGTTCAGCAACATGTACCGCGCCACGCCCAGTCTCAGCAGGTTATTTAGCGATCACGAAATGCAAAAATCATGTCTCGCCTTCATCAATAAAGGCTGCGAGGATAAAGAGAAGGTCTATATACATTTAATTATATTTTTATGGTGTATGGTTTGGAAAGCACGGCATAGAGTTATTCCATTCTAATCGCAATACCTCGAACGGTGGAAGGTGCTGATTAAGCTGTCAAAACACTAGGTTACAGTAGGTTCCCTCTGCTCACCCTGATACATGCGGGATAAAGCATGAAGTTGAAAAGAAAATGTTATGTTTTTAGGTCTTTTTGTGTAAAAAATATGTAATCTAATCTAATCTTATCTAATCTAGCTTCACACTTTATCCCTAGCGGGGTAGTCAGAGATAACGGAGCGCCAAACGCTACGGTCTCTACATACGTCTGTCCCCTCGTCCACTGTCATGGACCTCTGCATACATGCCCTCCGGTGGATCCTCATGCTATTTACGTGACCTTCCTCCAGTCATCTTCGAAACTGTGTTTTCGAAGGTCAACCGAGGTCTTATCGAAATCTTTTTCGCCATTCTTTCATCACTCATTCGTTCGTCGTGCCCAAACCAGCTGAGCACGTTCTTCTTGTGATGCATCTTAAAAAATTATAAAAATCTTGTTGTATAACATTCAATTCAATATTTTATACGTTTTCTATAACAATTTTCTGTCTAAAGAATAACACTTTAAAAGATAGTACAATAGTTTTGTTGTTTACAGCCGGTGCTATCAGATGTGGTCGGTGTGCTCTGCTCCCTCCAGCAAGGCACCACGTTGCGCGCGGTGTGCGAGAGGTACTTCCCGACGGCCGGCGCGCCGTTCGACGTGCGACGGCTGGTCGTCTTCGCACAAATACATGGCCTTGTTAAATGTTTGAAAAGGTACTTTCCTTTTTTTTGCTTTAAACTGTATTCTATTATATGCAGGAGCATATAATAGAATAGATAATTGGTTAAAATGAAAATTTTGTGTTGAGACACTGATACCCTCTTTTCGTCCAGTTATAGGAACATTGCTTGTTGAGTAGCGGAACTCTATGGCGTGTTTTGATGATTCATTTTACGTGTTGGAATTGAACCCCCAACAGTCACGTGTAAGTTAGTTTGAAGCTGTGCTGCTGCGCTACGATAGTCGTCAATAGATAATTTAATTAAATGTGCATGTAATTTTTGGGTTTTGACAATTTTGTCTCATTGAATTTATTATTTATTATGTTTAATTAAAAAAGCAAATGCGACACAAATAATAATACCATAACAAGGCGAATTGCTACTAAACCTGTCAACACTAGCCGCAACAGCGAAATGACATTTTCTTATGTTTGCGAATTACTTACAAATAATTAATTTTAAGACCAAAATGTTAGAATAAAACACAAAATAAAGCAGATACGCCATTTATTTCAGATATCCAGTGTTTATTCGTAACCAAACGCGGCCGAACGGGTTTAACCCTCGTATGGATACACTGCTCGGCCTCCGGCGGCTTTTCACTGGAAAACACAGTACTGATGAAATATGTTGTCTTGCTAGAGTGGATATGACCACTCTTGAACAAATCATCGAGGATGACCCTAATGTGGCTATAATATGGAGGTAAATGAAGACTATCCATGTATTCAGTATAACAAGTATCAAAATTTGTCCATCCATAGTTATAAAAGGAAGAAAATGTTTTTTGATAGCTAATGCCAAGTACTCATGCTTCAAATATAGATAATATGGACGTATTTAAATTGTTTATTAACACAAACAAATATCCAGAATTGTCAATCCTTTGTTCTAAAATTGATGACTATTTATACTTTTATAAATAATAACTTTAACATTTTGAATATAAATATTAAATTTGAACACTCGAAATTATTAAATTGAGAGGACTTTGAATATAATATTATAACTAATAAAAAAAACTGTCAAAAAAATATTTAACAAAAAACAACAACTATTGTTTCAATATTTTCTTAATTCTCTAATTGTCATTGTTGCTTGGTTACATCCATACAAATAGTATAAAAATACCATCGACCCAGTTAACTATATTTTTCTTTATTTTTTTTATTAACTTTCTTTTTTATTTTAGCAATATTGAAAGATGCTATTCTGATGTTATATAATATATGTAATATTATATGACTTGTATGTAATGCACAGAACATTAATAATTAACAATATCACCAGTGGAATATTAAAAACTAATCTATATACAAACATATTCATTATATAACTTTTTCCATGTTTTAACTACATAAGTGATGTATAATTGAAGCATTCTTTAAAACGATTCAACACATGTCTGTAGTCCGCGAGGTCTAAGCCGAGCTTTGCTTGTGTGTGCGTTTATATATAGTGTAGGTGTGACGTCGGACGCAATTGGTCTGAATTGGTTTATAAACCGGCCTACACTGGTTACCAATCTCAATCATAACTACCTCTACTGATAGCAGTCACTTCTTCTTGATATAACAAAACAATCCGTTATTGAGTCAAAGAACATATAAGACGAGAGAATTTATGGTTGTCTTTTAAAGACCCTCAAAAAAAGTTGCAAAGTCGTCCAGTTTAAGCCTCGCGAACTGTACTTATAACAAGTACTTAAAATACTTTAAACAAAGCCTTTTAAATACCTGTTTATAAATAACTTTAAAAAATCTACAAAAATAAAATATATGCTATAAAAATTCTAAGACTTGACTTCTAAGAATATGCTATAAAAATTCTAAGACTTTAAAAGGTAACATACTCAGTTGCAATCACACTGAAGTCTTTATAGCAACCTAAGTTGATATTTGACTTCCAATTTTAATGCTGAATAAATAAATATAACATGTTTAAAATAAATGTACGTTTGAAATTAAATTTAATTCTGCAGTGCGATTGTATTTTTATAATATCTGTGTCTCACAACTTTACAGAGACATCTTAAATAAAAAAATAACAAATCTTCAAAAAAACTTCCCATTAATATCCAAGATTTGTCCAAGTTTAGCTTCTGTTAGAAAATATAAATTTATATATTTTTTTTTATTTTTATTTTTGGGGGTTTGTTGTTTTTCTAATAGCATTAATAGAAATAATAACAAAAGGTTATTGTTAATTGAAGTAAAAACAAAAATTATCGTTAAGCAGCAAGTGAGTTATTTTTTATTACGTCACATTAGAATTACAATTTATTATTTTATTTAACTGATTATATTTTCCTTTTTTTTATTTTACTTTAACACACAAACAGTATTTAATTTTAACACCCAAATATATTTATTTAAGTGAATTAATGTCTCGGTCATTATTATTGTATTAACAATGAATATACAACAGAATTGAAAGTAAGTTTTAAGATAAGACATGTTTAGTATTCATTAACTTTCGATATTTTAAACTCCATTCAATAAATTGTTAGAAATCAATAAAAATGGACATTACCATATTTTGTTAGTGCTGTTGTAATGGAAGTGGTTGGCTGATACCAGTGAACGCTATTGTGAATTGTGTTATGATTTATATTCTGTGACAAATGAATCTATAGTATAGCACGGTTGACGAGTCGTTGCCGCCCTTAAGTTAGATTTTCTGATTTATGCTATATCATTGTTCAATAATAAAAGTCCTAAAATAAAAATTGTGCAGCAATCAGCAGTTAACTTCTGGTCAGCCTGGTAAGATTCATCGATCGTACTTTACTTAAAATTTGCTATATGTTTTGTTTCATTTTCATATATAATTGCAAATAACCAACAAACTTTTGTGATATTTATTTAAATTCCAAAAATTTTAAATACTTCACATATCACTTGACACTTGTTTATTCTAATTGTACATCGAGAATTTACAATATTCTAATAATTAGATTGTAAAGATGTTAGTGTCCGTTTGTTCCTAACATCGTCTTAATGTATTGTCAGTGATACGCAGTGTATAATGTATAGAATTCATATTAAATATAGCAATATTATTGTATTTTGTATAAATATTTATCGTATATAATAATATGTAAGTCATTTTTTCATAACTCTCATGCACATTCTTGATTTTGAAGTGAATGGCACATTTCCATTAGCTTCCATTGCATAACTAATAATTTAATTATATATTTATTATTATTCAACACACTGCCATATTTTGTTTGAAGGCTTCAGTCAAATTTCTACAAAATTTTGCATGTGAGCAAAGGAAAGATCTCTAGTGATTCGTGGTGTTTTATGATTTAACAAACTTTGTCGCGTCACTGCCTGGTACTATGTAGTATTTCCTTCGCCTTGCGGCCGCTAGACGACGTTCTTTGATATAGTACAATAGATACGTACCTTTTAAGTCAAAAGGTTGTTATCCAGTGAAGTAACATTTTGTAGCTTTGTGCTTGTTTTGTTACACATCTATTTGACAAAATACTGAAGCTTTTAACAGTTTTTTACGTATTTTAAGAAATATGCAATCAATGCTTTAGCGAGTTGACACGAACTTTAAAACAATATATAAAGAGCTTAATGCGTTTTGAATATTTTATTAAATCGTGACAAATTGATGAATGGAAATTAAAACTAACATAAGTATGATTGATATTAAAAATATGACAAACTTGCTATAGTATTCGGCATTAATGAATCTAAAATTATATGATAAAATAAGTTCCTTTCTATATTCAAAAACGTTTTAATTATAACAGAACTTAACGCGAACTCTCGCGTCGTGCAGTATTATTGTATTTAGGGTTTCTCTTCGAATTTATGATAAGATAAAGCACGCAGTTTGTCATTATAATTTATCATCTTTTCATTCGGACGTCCACCTTAATTCACTTTTATTATATTTGATTTTAAAATAATTCCCACTTATTGTAATAATTTTATTTATTTCTAGTATGAAAAGTATTTTTTTTAATATGACAGACTGTGTGCACTCATGTAGACTGTTGTGTACTTATCGATCGTTTAAGTATTTATTTTTAGTACAAAATAGTTAAAGCGTCTAGTATTAAATTGTCTTTTGTTTACTTTAGAGATATTTCTGGAACCGCTTTCAAATTGTTATTTTCAATAGAATTCACGTAAATGATTGTTATAAGGGTCTTACGTTATTTGTTTGTATCGGTTGGTATTATGGAATAAATTTTTTATAATAAATGCATTTTAGTTTTCCTTCCATCATATTAATTTCTAGTATTGTATTTATTATAGAACTTACCAGTTTTTATTATAGGTGTATTTATTTTTTATAGAAATATATATATTTTGGCTTAACTCACGAAAACAACACAAATACTAGAATACAATAGTGAAATCATTTAAATAGTTTAAGTGGTTTCTGTAATTCGTGTGTTCAAAAATTTAAAAAAATCTGTTTTGGGTTCTAGATTTACCCTGCTTACACTGCTACGCTGTATGAAGCTTTAAAGTCAGTCATCCGGCTCTTTCAACTATCTGCTTTGGCGACAGTAATAAGAGTATTGCACTAATCATAAGTCACGCTCACAGATATTCACCGATATGGAGTCGTAGAACTCACCGCGCTTTATCTATTCACCAGAACTGTCCCGAATTGAACGTGGAAATGAAAACAATTCACTATTAAGTATTCACTACATACTACATATATATTTCAATGTTATTTTTTTTAATAAATTATTTTTATTTTTCCTGGCCTGATAAGACACAGTCATGATATTATTATATTTCTTATATCAATAATTAGATACATAAATAAATAAAAGTAAAAAGTACCATCTGTAAATTAAAACCAAGCAGAACATGTTTTATTTAACTTGCAAGAGGGTATTAAATTGTTTAAAAAAAACATCAAGACATATCTAAATAATTTATTTTCAATATTGACACTAGTTGTAGTCCTAGTTGAATTGAGAAAAAATATTTTTATAATTGAGTACAATTGGTAAATAAATCAATCACTTTATACAAATCCGACCAAAGAAACATTGAGTGCTGGGATCACAACTGTAACATTTAACACGGTTTACATATTTTTATTTGAATGTCGATAATTTTATTGATATATAAATAGAAAAATTACACATTACTTGCAGTCAGCACTGATAAAACCAAAATAAGCTATGACAGGTTGTTCCACTCTACATCTAATACTTCTTAAATATAGAATAATGCGAACATTCGCACCGTACAGTATTAGTGAGTGCACTCGTCATTGTAACTTTTCAGCTTTTCCTTTGAATATTCACTTCATTTCACTGTGACTCACTCGCTTTATACAGATCCGTTCTCGGATCACAACTCATGCCTATTTTCCAAATTCGTGCCTCATGCCTATTTTATTTCAAACTTGACAACTACATACTTGATAGGATAATTACATACAAGCGTAGCTAGAGTGAATGATAATCATCTCATATAGTGTACATACAATCATTTGAAAATACTGTTGATCTTATAATATAACATTCAACAGTGACAGTATCTTACTTTATACTATGATTACTTAATGTCATAAATTGTTTATATACTTTAGTTATAATATACATATATCTCGCATATCGCAAAGTCAGACAGGATAACCTATTTAATAGTATTGAAGATACTGCATTTTACAGTTTCTGCTAGAATTCGAATATGGCGGGACCCAACACCTCAGTTTGTCTTTTCAGACCAGAAAAAATGGCTCTAAGTGGGTATAGAATCCGACCATAGAGTTTGCAATCAGCCACTCCCTCGATGCGCCACAAAAGCGCTTCAATTATTGACATATTCTTAAAATTCATTTTAAATTTGTTATATCCCATATATAAATGTTTAAGGAATAATATTGAAAATATTTGAATATTACTTGAGAAAGTCAAACGCAGCATGTTGCACTGCTAGCTGTGGTTTAATTAAATTAGCAGAAATAAAGATGATATAATATGTAACAAAAGAAGAAAACAATAATCAAAATATAAGATAATAAAATTCATTTCAAAATTTATGAATACAAAAGTTACGACTACATATCTCATATGATTAGAAATTTAATACTAGATTCACTTTACACAACAAGTTTTGTCATAAACAAAGTAATTCACATACATTGGGGTGACCCAGCACTTCATTCAACGAAATCCAAATTGAAAATATCAAAATATCATATAACATGTACTTATCAGTTTCTTTACAGCTGACAAAATTATCTTGCAGCACACATAAATTTCGGATACTTCACATATAGCTCATTTGGTACAATAATGACGTAATTGCACTTTTTTAAAATCGAGTAAATTGTTTAATGTGACCGTCGTGATGCGGCACAGCTTGTGAAAACGCGACGGTTGTGAGATCGATTTCCACGTATCGGAATGTCTTTATTGCTCCACTCTGGTAAGAAGACAAAGCGTGATATAAAGTTCCTCCACTCAACACGTTGTCTCAAAAAATAGGAAGATGTAGAATACGGTGGCTTAACACTAGATTATCTCCGCCTATCCTGCTTTATGCAGGATACAACGTGGAACTGTAAATTAAGACTAATATGTCAATTTATACGAAAAGATTATTAACTTTGATTACGTCTCCATCAATTTTGTACCAAATGAGATGATATACAAAGGAATTAACTTTGAGATATTATGTTGTATATTTATATTTTCTCTTGTATGAATGGGTGGGCCAGGCAATGGTTGACGGAGGCTCTTTTCGCCGGATCTAACATGAGCATTCTCTCCAGCAAGTCTTTAAGTTGTGTGATCTTTTTAGCCTCGGGGGCCGGTAGCCGGTGGTGTGGTGGTGCCAGTTCTGTTTGCAAGTCACGTGTCGCTTTTATGCTCGACATTATCACAATTTTTTCCTGTAATTAGAAAAATAAATGTAAACATTTCATTAAATGGAAAGTAATAAAAACATTTATATGGATATTTTCATTCAGAGTAATTAAAAAAATTAGGTAACTATTCAGAATAGTGATGTATTATGTTGAAAGAATTTACCCTATTAAGAATTATGTTTTAAATAGTGACATGGTACTTTTTTTATAATATTCATCAGTAACATTTGATGTTTGTTCAGTAAAGAAATTTTATTACAAAATTTCATACAGTTTGTTATAAAATGTATGTGGAGTTTAAATTTGTATAAAAAAAAATGTTAATTTAATAAATATTTTAATTTATCAAAGCAATATAATATGTTATATATATTCTGACATTTACAACAATTATAAACGTGTGTATATTTAAGAATTTACCCTCTCCGTAATTTTATCTAGCTCGTGGTACAAAAAGTTGCAGTTGCTGTCGAAGTGCTGCTCTTTGAAATGGCCCTTTTTAACAATTTTATTTGGTATCTTTCCTTTTAGGTCCATGAAATATTTGAGCATTTCATTATTTGACTTGCCGCTAAACATGATTTTTCCAGTGGACAGTTCATATATAGTACAAGCAGTGGACCACATGTCTATGCCATAGTCATAAGGGACTCCAAGTATTATCTCGGGGGCCCGATAGAACCTGGACACCAGGTAGGGAGTTATTTCATTGTCTGAGATGTGGGAAGCAGCGCCAAAGTCACAAAGTTTCAACATCAATTTACTGTCGTTCACTAGTATATTGTCTGGTTTTATATCTGCAAGTAGATAATTGAATAAAAATAAATGATAAGCTCACAAACATATAAGAATTAAGTTATTATAAAGCAAATGATATATATATATATATATA
>DVQM01000342.1:0-18783 GCA_018231645.1 Heliconius ricini | reverse complement strand
GTTCCCTCTGCCTACCCTGCTGTGTGCGGGATACAGCGTGAAGCTGATTTTAAATTAATGTTAATTTCGTTTTATTATTTAACTTTCGTAAGCTTCGCGTTGCATCCTGCACACAGCAGTAGCAGGTAGGCAGATGACATTTACTTTTAAGAGTATCGTTTCCTACACATCCCTATTTGCCTGTTATATGCGGGATACAACGTGAAAGTAAAAAAAACATACTCCTCGAGTGAGAATCGAACCCACAACCGTCACTTTAATAATAAGATGCACATTGCGATACGACGCATCTGATAAAACTTTACTAATATAGTATGTTTGACTACTTATAGTTACATTAATTTGTTAGGTTACATATAAAGACTGATGTATTTTTAGGAAGTATCTATAGATATAATTAATTGAATGCCGAATTTGAAGACATTGTGTTCAGTGGCGGAACTCAACGCCGTGATTTAGCTTACTACGGCAAGAAAAGTCTATGTTATTTTTTTTCCGAAATTCGGTTTTAAAGTATTATATATACTATAACTATAGGTTAATACCATTTTAATGAATGTTAAAAGCATTTGTGTGTTTCATTTTTTTAAGCATTTTTTTAATAAAAATCTTTTGCCTATTTAATTATATGTGTGTTATTTATTTTATTAATAAAGAGAAAAAAAAATGAGTATAAAAATTTCGATGTTTGCTTGATGAGAATATATGGCTTAGTGGTCAGATCGCTTGGACGGTTTTCCGGGCGAGAGACCCTGGTTCAAATCCCGATACATTCAAATTATTATACGTTTTCTAAAAAACCATTTTACTTTCTTAAGCGTGGATGAACGAACTTGAACTTTTTATGACATTATACTTTTTTTTTATAAATCGTTTTATTATTTTTATTATTAATCTCATTTATATTTATTCTGTAATTAAATTGATGTTTCAAAGAAATAGCTTACTTATATATATTTTTCTAAGTGGGATTTGAACTGGCAACTATCTTATACCTACAGTTGAATGTCTCTTCATAATTAGGGTTCCGTACTTTTAAAGGTAAAAAAGAACCCTTATAAGATCACTCTGTTTTCCACACAGACAGTCCTTCTGTCTGTATGTCTGTCAAGCCCTTTATCTCTGATATTCTAGATCGCTTGGAGTTAAAATTCAAACTATATACTAATAAAAATGTGCTTACAACAGTAATATATCGTTTTTATTATACAATATCAGAAAGAGAAAGGCAGTGTTATATTTTTTATATATTAAAAACTCTATTCAGGTTTTTAAAATCTCGGATTTTTGAAAAAAACAGTGTGGAGAAAATTTAAAAAAAATAAATTAGGGTCTTATTTTGTTATTTATTAGTGACAATGATATCTTTGAATTAAACTTTGAAAATTACATTTCCAAGACATGCTACTATTTACAATTTAATTCTAGTGTAGTTGTGGCCAGTCAAGGCGCAAGGGCACAAAGTGTGTGCAAACTCGACTGGATGTGGGTTCGATCCCATTCGAGGAAATTAAATATTTACTTACATTTATATTTTCATTTCTTCGCTCTGGTGTCGAGGCAAAACGCGGCGTTAAGTTTCGCCATTCAACACACTTGCCTCCAGAACTCGGTGGAAAAAGGGCAAAACACTAGGTTCCCCCTGCCTACCCTGCTAAGTGCGGGATAATGCTGCTGATTTTTGATTTTTTCAAGTGTTGTAGCCGCCGTGGCATAATAAGACTGTCTGAAAATGTTGGAGGTTCATTTATTTTCATTTCATTTTTTCGTTCTGACTGCAATATTTAGAAAACGTGGCGGTGATCCACCACGTATTACTCAGCCAGCAACACGAAATGTTTATTTACTATGGAATATCTTATGAATACGTTCCCATTGCCTAATCTGCTATATAGAGGAAACAGCCTAAACGGTGCAGCGTTGAGTTCTCTCTCCACATTCTGACATAAGCGGTGGATGTATGAAGATAGTGAAAAAAAATAATATAAATCTTAAAACAGGTGTTCGCGATAAAGTTTTTATTTTTTCTCATATTCTTATATACTTGAGTGCATTGTTATAGCATTCATTCATTAATACCAGGGATGTATTTGAAACTATTATTATTATTAGACACTATATTTTTTTCATGTAGAGTGACTCTGTGTCCCGTAAATAGTGGGGGAGGCAGAGGGAACATTGTATGCCTAGTGTTGCGCGTGGCCGTTTTACCAGAAGGAAAAGAAAATATGTCTTTCTCGCTAATGGCTATCAAACCCATAACCAAATAAATTATCATAATAAATAATAGCAACCAAACCGTCAAAAGTAAAAAACAAATCCGCCACAAAATTCACCACAAATACATCTCTGACGCCAATAAAAAGTATGCACAAATGCAATTCAAGTAAAACGCTTATATAGCGTTCCGCATCATAGAGTATCACCAATCATCAGTTAAAATGTACGTGACGATAGTGTTGCTGGTTTCCATCGTCTTGACCCTGGACGTTGTGTTGGGGGGTGAGTGAGTTATCATTATGTTTCACGCCATATACCGTAGGAGTAAAAAGCAGAGAGTTTAGTGACAAGACACTCAGCTTATCGCCAAAATTCTAAACATTGGAGGTAGAATAGGAATTCAACGCCGTGCTTTGTTTTACTAAAGAATGATATGAAAATAATTTATGTGGGAATCGAACTCACGTTGCCTTTACGTTAATAGGTTCTGTTTCAGTGCAAGGCCACTATAGTGTTAATTAAATTTTAATATCTATTCTCACGTATATGTTATTTATTCACATATAGATATTATTAGTAACTAAAATTAGAAATATATTTAAATTCCCATATTTTCTTTACGAATTTTATTTTTTAAGAATTTGAACCAGTTTCATGTATATTTAATATTTAAATAATTTCTTGTGTTAATAAAAGGTACTTTCAAATAGCTAAATCAATCTACTTGTTGTTTAATCATTAGTAATTTTAAATATAATTCTAATCAAAATATTTTTTATTTAAGTTATTATTTAAGCCTCTATAAACAAATTTACTTGTCATTTGATATACGTGTAACCTGTATTGGTACAATATAGGTTCTAGTATAAAACAAATAATCTCTAGGAAAATCTTCTAGGCTTCTTTTATAATATCCCAATGCCTACAAAAGAACAGTACGAAGAACGTGGTCTAAAATGCATGCCCGGTAAAACCACTATACTAATAGACGAAAGTAAGCCTTTAAAAATTAAAGGCAGTTCTGAAGAAGACACCAGAAGGACTCATATGAATGCTGTTGCAAGTAAAGATGAGACTTGCAAGGTCTGCGTTTGTTCACTTGAAGGGAACGACGAATATTGCAGTCGGAGACCAGCAAGGAATGTCAACGAATGTATAAGACTGGCCATTTTGAAGAAATCTATAGAAAAGAATGGTCCATTTTCCCATGATAGGTCGTTGTCGTTTAGGATCAGGCGAGGTTGGTGGGCTAGTGTGGGCACAGTGCAGCTGTGGTTAGAACCATCTAAATTGAATTTATATTTTTGCTAAATATTTAATTGAATTGATTGATTGATTGTAACACTTATACTAAGTCAATTTTAATATTTGTATATATAAACGACCAACTGCGTTACGTTTTAAACGCAATCTGATTTTTCTTCGTTACTGTCGAAATTTCGAAATTTCGAGAATGTTGAAGTTGCCCCCTACAGGATGCATACAGGATTCATGTTCAATGGAACGTATATTTAAAATTTCTGCGTTCATTTCCAATAGTTCAAAAAGATACTCAAGAGTGACACCCTCACTGTTGAACAACTTTCTAATTTAACAAATATCTTACTATTATTTCTTATAACTTTAAACAATATCCTTCGTATTCGCAAACATTTAACACAATTTTGTTCTTTTTTAAGACATTATCTAAAATTAGTCTTCCGTGCAATTTTACTACAAACGTACATATTTATCCAAAATAGATTATATATGGCATTACGACGAGATACCATACGCAGCGAAAGCCGCTTGTAGGCGTAGCACCTCATACTACAGCAACAACGTCAACGCCAACGACACTGATATAGACGTACCATCTGACATTGATTCTTTACTAGATTATTCTAATAAAGACATCTGCTTCTACTGTGTTTGTTCAGTAGACGGTACGCATGCTGGATGTATAACTAGAGACCCATGGTACTGTGAATACTATAGAATTATCAGGCATCCTAGAGCTCCTAAGGAGAGATATAAGAAGCTATTCCAGCAGGACAGGCCGGCGTATTTCCGGCACTTGTCCTACAGGTTGAGGAGGACGATGGATGATGGGATGATGGAATTTATGGATTTCGGTATGATCGAGTGAAATTGTTACACGTTTTGATATTTGGGTGTTGTGGCTGTCGCTTTGGTTTGTAAATTTTATGCACTATATATTTTTTTTACTTTTCGCGTTTTTTTGTATTTATCAAATAGAAAGACAATTCACTGAGTTCTCATCGTTCCATTCAAACCAGTGAAATTGCAATATTTAAAAAATATAGATAATTGATTAATATTAGTGCCGTTTAAATGTGATCGAGTTGGAAAATTTTTTACAACCGATGTTCGACCATAGAAATAAAATTATTCTCAAAGGGTTAACTCAATAATTATAGCACAACCCTTCCACTTTTGTTAGTAGTGTAGTCTATAGCATTGCATTAATTTCAATTTTTTATGGAAGAAAAGGCAAAATTACGTGATTACGAGTAATCGTGATGGTGTTATAGGAATCTGGAAAAAATTGAAAATTTCGGGATTACTTCACGTGACTCGTGAAAGTACGGACGTGCATCATTGTAATATGGCGAAAGAGGGAAGAGGTGGACTTCTCGAATAGATACAAGAATACATAGTGATATAATAAGATATACGAACTAAAACAGATTATGGGTTCGATTTCCACTAGAAATAATGAGATAACTTTAGATCAGTGGTCGGACAGGGTCTCAAAGTATTACTGTGAACGCGACAGGTTATAGGCTCGAATCCCACTCGGGAAAAATATTCTCTCATCTATCTCCAAATAGTCATTTTCTGAACCGAATTTCAATTCATTTAATATAATAATCTTTACTTATTGGGGCGCAAGACCACAAAGGTGACATTGTGGGCGACGTGTTTTCTACGTAAGCTTCTGTGGAGAACTGATGATTGAATCGATAATAGAGTTATTTGGAGGCACTATGAACGTTTGATTTATCTGCATAGAGTGAAATCAAACCAAAGAAAACTTTTAAGCTTACTCTCTTATTTTGTCACTGTAATAACTACATATTTACATGTAACTAATATAAAAACTGTACAGCAGTTAATATGCAGTCATTACAGTTATTTTACAAAGAATATTATGAATCCTTACCCAAATCCATAATTTAACGTTTAAGGCTGTTTCTGAAGGAGTAAATTAAATGAATTTAAGTAATTAAATGAAATTACGATAATGTCGTAAAAAAATCATATTAGAATATTACAGATTAAAGTAATAAAAAATGATATTAGAACTCATTTTAGTTGTCAATCAAATCTGCTTATTAAATCAATAATCATGTTGTTTAAGCGGGCGAAGCCGCTGGCGAGACGCTAGTGTCTTATATATGTAAATCGCAACTTGCAACCAATCTGGTCTTTGGACAAAAAAACTTTATTTAATTAATTCTGTTATATTTTTCAAAATTTCTAAATAAGCAATTGGTTGCAGGTGGCGACACATTGTGCTGTAATCATCCAGACGGCCATCGTCGTAACCTCCACGAGCAAGTCCGGAACAAGATACGTATGCTGCGTAGGAAACTGCCAAAGGAGAACATTTTGGCCGGAAGTCCGAGAGGCGATTATGTGGACTTCATTGTTAATAATGATTAAGAAAGTTTTGGACTTTAAAAGAATTACTTGTGAGAAGATTTAGCTTAAAAGACTATGCTCTAAGAATATAAAACAAGAAAGTACAGAACAGTACAGTTACATATCAATTGGTTATCTAAAACTAATTAACAAAGACAACACCAAGACAACACAAAATACAAAAAAACAAAACCACTGAATAAAACGGTTCATAGATCTCCATGTTTCTAAATCTTAATAAAAAGATTTGTGTTTAATAATATTTGCAGAGTGTTGTGATATTTAATTTGGTTGCTAAAGTTGTTTTTTGTATTTTTATTATCATAATTTGTTATTAAAACATTTAATTTACACAAGTTTTTTTATTTAATATTTTTAAATGGTTTTTTCTCTTTAAATCGCAAGTTTTTGTTTTTCTTACTTGGACACAATTTTTGCACGCAATTTCTGGACTTTAGAAGATTTTAGCACAAAGTTGCAACAATTATTATGGTTTTCAAATACACAGCTGCACTGGTTTTATCACTATTTTATAATATTATCAGTTTTAACATAATCTTTATAATTATTGTGAACGGACCAACACCCACTTATAGCTTGGAAATTGGTTCGGTCTGTTACATAAAGAATTTTGGTTAAATTCCTCAAGTCCTCATTAAGCTTAGACATGATTTGAGTTAGATAGAACCCAACATTCAGTACCTGAGAAGTGAATTATCAATGTTTTCATGACTTTGAGGCCAGTCGTGGTCATCGTAGCAGTGGCACGAAGTTTGACGGTAAAACCGACTGGTTGTGGGTGGTCCGATTTCCACTCGAGGAGATTCAATATTTAATTAAATTTATAATTCCATTTCTGGTGTCGCGCACGGCTAAGCGCGGCGTTGAGTTCTGCCACTTATCACGCAATCGGCAGAAAGTGGTGAACGGAGTGTCTTAACACTAGGTTCCCTCTGCCTACGCTGCTGTGTGCGGAATAGAGCGTGAAGCTAATTTATTTAATTTTACTTATCTCATAGTTTATTAAGCCAATTAGCAGTAGTGTGGCAAATATCTTTAAACACCAAGGATATAAAAACTTTACGCTTTACACCGCATAGCAGGATAGGCAGTGGGAACCTACTGTTAAGACATTCTACTTTCCATCCAATTTTTGAGTAATTTCTTGTTGAGTTGAGTAATTTCTTGTTGAGTAATTTCTCTGGTGTCGAGGACAAGCGCGGCGTTGGGTTCTGCCACTCAACACGCAATGCCTCCAAAATTCGGCAGAAAGTGGGGTGTGTGCGGGATATAGCGTGAAGCTAATTTAATTTAATTTTTAATTTTAAAAGATTTTCTGGGATAATATATTTTTTTCAGTGGGCGAAGAAAACAATGACAAGTGCGTACCATTTGTTTCTGAATATTCCGATTGTAGTGATGGTAAGAATAATGTTTATTTTTATTACGAGCAATTATATATATATGTACATATATATATATACACATATATATACTATGTGTTCTATCGATTTTTTTTATACTATCATCAAAAAGCTGAAGAGTATATATGGTTGAACGCGATAATCTTTGGATCTACTGGTTTAAATTGAAATAATATATTTTGTGTTGTATGAACCTTGAACACAATCAATTGTTCTTTTCAAATTTTAATCAATATTCATTATAAATTATAATTTATCTGCTATTTTGTACACATTAGAGTAGAATATAGTGTTAATAAACTAGCCACTAGCAATATAGTGTTAGGACACTCGTTTCCCATCAAGAGACTTCCGTTCTCCACTTTTCTCTTATTTCTGGAGGCATTGCGTATTATAGCATAGCGGCGGAACTTAACGCTACTGCTTATCTCATTACAAGATCGTGTAAATGATAATCTATACATACATGTGAAAAGAGAAGGCAATCTACCATCAGGTAGAAACAAAAAATTTGGACAGATGTTTATTTTCATAATGAGAATACCTGCTAAGAAGAATTTTCAACGCATATTTTACGCTGAAGGACTGAAATGAGTGTGGAATGTTTGTATGTAAAAATCTTTGAACCTTTGAATCATTGAACACGTATTTCATGGCTTATTAGAATTTACCCCCTGAACTGAAAATTATTTCATAAATATTTTTTTATAAATATTCGTATAATTTAAGCGAACTCCGAACTCCGGTAGTATTAAATATGACCTCAATAATTAATAATCATTATATACTAAATTTTAAGCAAATGCATGTTCCGGATGCACCCGTTGCACATGCAGTACGGAAGGCGAGTGGGATTGCCAAATGGTGTTCGAGTGTCCCACAGAGGATGATGATGACGATGCCAAACACAGTGCCACCGCTGCTCTAGATGTTTTATATAATGGTAAGCTTTCTTTGTAAACATTAATTATACAATAATTTAAAATAAGAAATATTGGACGTCCGTACGTTAACAGCAGTTAGGTTAGTAGATACAACAAAAAATAAAAGTAATTTAGATATAAAAGAGGCCGTCATAAAGCAGGGTCGCAAACATACGACTGTACTTTTAAAGGCGACGGTTGTGGGTTCGATCCCCACTCGAGGTGATGAAATATTTACTTAAATTTATATGTCCACTACTTCGCTCTGGTGTCGTGGCAAAGCGCGGCGTTGAGTTCTGCCACTTAACACACAATGCCTCCAGAATTCGGCAGAAAGTAGGGAACGGAGTGTCTTAACACTAGGTTACCCTACCCTGCTGTATGCGGGATACAGCGTGAAGCATTTTTTTTTTTTAATTTAAATATTCTTTTAAGTAAGGTTTTCTCAAATAAGTATAATATACTGTCGCTTATGAAATACATAACAAAGACAAATTAACAAAGGTTTTTTAACAATTATGTTTTCTACAGAACTAAAAAATAAAGAGAAAAAGCAGTCTCGTGTTTTTGTTCCACCACCACCAAAGCCGGATGACGAGCTCATAGGTAATAATATATTTGTTTTATTTAAGTATCACTACTTTTACATTCTCTAGGCCGTATTTTAGTAAACACTATAGGTTAAGTAGGTAGGGTTCTGGGTAATTAGTTAAGATCGAACCCAGAACTATAGCGTTTATTGTTGGGATTTATTATATTTATTTTTAATTCTTCGCTCGTGCATGGAGAACAGAGTGTTTTAACGTTATGTTCCTTTCATTTATACGCGGGTTACAGTGTGAAGCTAAAAAGAATGTCTAATTTTGTGGACCAGAGTAAGTGAAATAATGTACACTCCGCTTATTTCATGGACATGTTGGACGGCAAACCATAATATCACGCTTTGATTTACCAGTTCAAGAAAGCAAGAATATTTAAAAAATACGCCTATAATTGGAAATTGAACCTGCTATCGTCGCACTTACACTTTTCTTTTGTATAACAATGATGTATAAAAATAGTTTTTAATACAATTTATTTGTCAATTTCAGGTTATATAATCGCTATTCCTAACAAAACATTTTGAACTATATTTATAAAATAAATAAATGCACAAAAAAATCGTTTTATTTTCATGCACTCGCTATAAACTCACTTTCTATTGTATCTATTAGAATATTCAAATATTATGCAACTTTCGTAAGTACGCCAATTCTATATATCAAAATTATTATTCTAATTTTAAACATACTAACTTAATTTGAAAAATATTAACTTTCACAAGTGGTTTTCAAGTGGTTTCTGGAAAATACCCAAGAATTGTTTATTGCACACTTTCTAAGAAGCTGAGGTAAATCTGATCGCAGGCACATTTGAACGATTGATATAATATAGCCAACACGTGATTGGGTTCAAATTAAAGAATAAGTTCCTGAGATTGGGGCGTCCAACTAAACAAACTGTTTAACTTTATAATACTCGTATAAGTTAAGATACGTTAGTTTTGATTTTTTTACTTTTATTTAATTTGCAGAGATTAACCGATAATTTCAGTTTCAGGTAATAATCGTTATGAGGAAGATTTTGCTTCCTACTTTACGAGACAAAAACGTTCAAACGGCAATAAATATGAGGAAGATGACACTAAAAATCATACTGTAAAATTTTATCATACAGTAGACAAATTAAACGAAGGTATACATATATATTTTTACCTTTATCCCGCATACTTCAGGAGCCTAGTGTTAAGATACATCGTACCTATTTTCCGTCTTTCATTTACGCTTAATTTCCGAGACATTGTGAGTTAAGTGATAGAAATCGAAGCTTGGCTTTGCCATATAACCAGATCAACGAAAATTAAATTAATTTATTCCCTCGAACCCACAACCGCCGCATTTACAGTCAAACACTCTTATCCACTCACGTGTCACAGCAGTACTATTTTTAATGTAAGTAACTAACACAATTAGAGAACTGTAAGTATAAAATATTAAAATATTGTCGCTACTTTCCAGATACATTAAAAAATTCGGACAAATCAGGAACAATTCACGCTAAGAGAGTAGAATCTAATGTATCACCAAAAATATCAAGACGAACAGATTTAATAGACGACAATAAAAATAAATCGTCTCTTCATATCAATTACAATCGAGTAGAAGAATATGATCGTCATATCGAAGAGAACAAAATTGTACCAACTGAACATAGTGACAAATTTGATAAAATACTAAAAGATAAAATAAATAAATTCGTGGGTAATTATACCCAAGAAATTAAAAATTCTGAACTATCGAAACTTATTGTGAATGAATTAAAAGGTGGCTCTGAGGTTATAGGTAACCCAAATATTCCACCAGTGTCTAATATAACTTTTACACCCGAGAATGACACGTTAACAGCAATGGCATTCATTGCTGGTAATTTGCTTAACAAGTTATGGGAAATAGAAAAAGATGATTCAAATGATTTTACGGAAAGTGATGTACTTAAGCATGAGAAGATAAATGATTTATTGGAATTATTTAAAGAACCCCTGAATATAAGACAAGAAATGTTTTTAAAGAATGCTCTTGAAAAGTTATCGAATACATTGAATAAGAATAAAGGTGCTAAAAATATTTCAGTCTGTGAAACAATATCTACAGATGGCGTAAGTGATGAAAATTTAAATGATAATAACCAAGCTGATGTAACTAAGCAAAAGCTCTGTGACCAAAAACAACCAACATTACCAGAAGAAACAAATGAAACTAATGTTACTATTGATGTTATTGAGAAATTGAATAACGTTATTACTCTTATGAAAAAATTTGAACAAGTTGAAAAAAGTTTAAGTGATTTAAAGCACCGAGCTGGTATGGAGCCATCTAATGTTGGTAAAGCACTGACATTTAATGAAAATTCATCAATGCATTTGTTTGGTAATTTGTTAGAAAAAATAACGAAATTACTCATTCCAAGCAAATCTAGTAAAAAAATCATTAAAAAGATAAAAAAAATAAACCAATTTTCTAGTAAAGAAAGTGACAGAAAAATTATTGAAGAAAAATTAGGCACTGATTTAAGTAATTATAATTTAACTGTCAAAGATAAATTAATTTTAGACTATCTCAACCACGTGGAAAGTAATCCAAGTTGCTTATTACGTACAAATATACAAAGACAAAGCACAAAATTAAATGATAAAACTGGAGGAAGAATTCTTTATAACTTATCTGAGTTATTAAAAATAAAATCTCTCACAGATTTAGTGAAATTATCCAAACCCATTGAACATGTTGAAATAAAAACTAATATTGCAACTGAATTACCTATGCAAGAAGTACCAATTACAACTATTCTGCGTCACAATAATTCACTAAAGTTAAATAATACGAAAGAGAAACTGAAAAATCATTTAAAAGCAATCATCGATGATTTACTAGAACTACAAAATGATACAAACATTAAACAAAACAAATTGAATATAGCAGATGCCCTGCCTTGCATTTACAATTTAATGAATGCTGAAAACAAAATAAATACCAAGACATTGTCACAGCCTAGTATGTCACCATTGAATAAAATAAAAATATTAATTGATTCAATGAAATTAGAATTTACGACAATATTGCCGTCACGTAGAAGTAATTTGTTCATTGAAGAAAGACCTCATTCAGCTAAAGTGTGGGAGAGAGTAATTAAAAATATAAATCAATTTCGAAAGAATACGCGCAGAAAAGCTGATTATCAGAAAGCAAAAACATATAATGAATTAAAGGATATGATTGAAAACGTAGAATCAACGCGAAATACTTATAAAAATTTTGCGTTGCTGTCTGTCATTCCTCCTCATAAAAAACTGATGTTGCTTAAAACTCTCGAAGCCGATACTAAGCAACAAGCTATAGTTTTAGAAAATATAAAGAAATCTGCAAACCATTTAAACAATATGCCTGAAGATAAATTGAATGAATTGAAAGAATTTATAGATAATACCGGAAATAATATAAATTTAAATATAAAAGTAATGAATAATCTAGCAAAACAAACGAATTCTAAAGATAAGTCATTATATCTCAACAGAAAAGAACAATTAAGAATGCCAGAATCTTTAAAACTTTCAGAAATAGCCAAAAATGGTAAAAAATTCACAAGAGATCAAATAATAATTCAATTAATTGAAAATCGCATTAAATTGTATTTAAATTCAAAAGAATCTACGGATGTCAATTTAATTCATGATATGAATTATAATATAGGCAAAAGAATATTATCTTTGATAAAAAGTGGAAATGTAAGGGTCGCTCAGGAGCTATTTAAAATATTTATTGCTAATCATAGGGAAGAAGAAAATGTAGAAAGAAATGAACGTAAGTTCAAAGTCTTTTAAACTTTTAAAAGTTTAAGCTAGAAATATTTAATGCTTTTATAACGGATTTATTTAATTATTTGTAATTTCATTTTTTTGAAATCAAATTAAAACTAATTGAGCTTCACGCTGTATCTCGCGCACATCAGTGTAGTCAGAGGGAACCTAGAGTTAAGATACTCCGTTCTCAACTTTCCGCCGAGTTCTGGAGGCATTGTGTGTTGAGTCGCGGAATTCAATGCCGCGCTTTGACTCAACACCAAGCGAAGCAAGCAAGCGAAGAAAATGAAAATATAAATGTTAGTAAATATTTAACTTCCTCGAGTGGAAATCGAACCTACAACCAGTCGATTTTACAATCACACTTTATCCCCTGCGCCACGACTGCCCTCATTTTTTTAATTTTTTATTTAACTTAATAAAGTAATGATTTTTTTGTATATTTAAGTTAATGTTATGTAATAATTATTAAATATTTTACCATATTACCTTATAAATTCCGTTGAATTTCATTTGAATAATAGTAATATGTGTATGTGCGTATTCGTCTTTAAAACTTTCTCTAAGTTACTCTCCAAATAATAATATTTATAATTTTATTTTAAAAATGTAATGATAAATATATTTTTTATAGCTATAACAACAAAATTAGAAAAACCTTTACCGTTTCAAAATGTGATCGACAGTCAAGTTTTCAAGTCAAAATCAGAAATGTCCCCAGATCAACTGTTCAAAAGACTATTAGAAGTAAAAAATATTAATTTATAATATAATTTACATTTGATTTATTTTTTGTATTGCTTAATAAATATTTTTTTATTGACTTTTTTTTGTTTTGTTTGTTTTTATTTTGTTTGTGTTGTTAGTTGGTAAAACGGCCGTGATAAAAAAGTTTGTTTGGTCAATATTGAAGGTTGTGAATGTTGATGCTAACTATTCTTTATTTGATATTTGCAAGGGGAATTTTTTTCTGAGGCAAGTCGTGGCGCAGGGGGACAAAGTGTGACTGTAAAACTGACTGGTTGCGGGTTCAATCCCTACTCGAGGATATGAAACATTTACCTAAATTTATATTTCGATTTCTTTGCTCTGGTGTCGAGGTAAAGCGCGGAGTTGAGTTCTGCCATTCCATATGCAATGCCTCCAGAATCCGGCAAAAAGTCGGGAACGGAGTATCTTAACACTATGTTTCCTCTGCCTACCCTGCTGTGCGGGATACAGCGTTGTTTAGATTTTTCCAGTGTAGTAAGAGAAAGCGTTGCGTTAGATTTTAAAATCTAACCCAAATACTAATAATAGTATGTTAATAACGGGTAGCCTTTGTTTATCCCGCGATATGCTAAAGATGAGTTTTGGGTTATAGGGTTTGCTCGAGTGAAAAGAATAGCGTTTTTGATTAGCTGAGATATTATTTAATTTTTAATATTATTTTATTTATTTTACTTAGTTTAGTGTAGGGTAGAACAGATTTCATTTACAATTTGGCTCTAGGAGTAGAAGAATTCTTTTTGTGTTTGTGCCCTGAAAATATGTTTGTTAATATAAAATATTAAACAAATAATTAGGAATGTTATTTGAAAAGAATATTTTATACTTATTGATTTCCTTTCCCTACCTTCTTCTTTTTGTCTACGCCATGTTTCACTTTCCCTCTTAAATATTCAGGAATTATATTTTTAATACGATTAAATAATATTTAAATTAGCATTCCTTTTACTTCTAGTCTGCCATTTTCGTATCGTTTCTTCATATTTAGCTAATTTCACTTTGCTCATTTTTATTTTCTTAATATTCATAGGTTCTGGTACTTTAGTAAATATATCTTTAATATCAGATTTAGAATCTCTAAGCATTTTTTTAATTTGCTGCATAAAACTTTTTCTTGCAGATTTATTCGTGTTGTTATCTTTTGGATCTTTTCTTAATTTTTTTATTTTTATTTTGTTTCAACAATTGAAACTGTATTATTTGTTCCGCACGATTATTAATTTGATTATTAACACTATTATTAATTTAATTAATTATTAACTTTTTAAAATTTTGATACTAATCTTTCTATTACAAAATCATTAATTAGTCATACGTCGATTTTAAGCATATTCTAGAGATTCTATAGCTTTCCTTATTTTAAGTATATCTTTAGAGAATTCTAATATAAACAGTTTTAAGCTATATAATCGTTCTGAAATTACACTTATGCCGATATTGAGGGTCATTTTATCCCATTTAGTTCCAATATTATTTATATAATTTTGTAATTCGTTATTAGGAGCCAATAATTTTGAAAATGAATTGAAAGAATCTTCTGTATAAATAAAATTAATAATTCTTTCTATAATTTTTCTGGAGGTTGGCGATAACGGTGCTAAGGCATCACCTATTGGAGTGTCTTTATCCAAAAGCCCCAAAATATTGTTTACAGCCTCTATATAATTTAAATTGTCATTATAAACTAAATTAAATTTTCGTCTAAAAATTTTAATTTTCTTGTGTTTCCCAATTGTTTTGTGTATTTTTTTATCCTTTTGTGTAATTTTTCTCATAGCTTTTATCAAAATTTTTAACTCTTGCGATATTGAAGAAGATTTAGACATTTATTGTATTACTGCTATATCTCTCGTAACTTCATGAATATCTTTTTTCATTTTTTTTATATATTTATCGAGAATATCTGTGTCGCGTCTTCTAAAGACTATTTCAGGTAGTAATTCAATTTGAAAGAAATTAAAGGGAGAATTCATTTTATTTTCATACATTTCCTTTGTTTTATTTGAAACAGTAATTTTAGTATCCAATTGCAAATATTTAGTAAGTTTCTGTTTGATAAGAATAAGTTGATTCATTTCCTTTTCTTTATCACCTATAATATTATTTAATGGCTCTAGCATATATTGGTGTTGTTTCTGATCTTTATCAGCAATATTGACATTCAATGTGGTGCTGCGATTTTCATTAGTTATTAAAAGTACACTTCGGTTTTCTAAATGTTTTAATATTGAAGAATTATTTTCTAAAATATAAATAAAGAGAAATAGAAAAAAAAACGAGCGTATGGGTCATATAAGGGTAAGTGATCACCAACACTCACGATATTGTGCGACACCAGAGGACCTACAAATGCGTTGCCGGCCTTGAAAGTGGAGATAGACGCGTTTTTTGAAGGAACCCGGGCCGTATCGATCTGGAGACACTGCCGCAAGCGATCCATTTCACAATTGCGTCGTGTGTAGGGAAGGAAGTTACTACGAAAACAAACAATAGTGGAGTATTACGTAGCGTGGATGGTATTTTAGTTTGAGACGTATTGTGCAGTTAGAAAATTTGGCGGCAAGTAACATTTCCCCAGAACGCTCTCCGTGATAAATGCGGTAGAGAACGCACAACAAGGAGATGTTCCTTCGCAAACCTAAGGCATAAAATAATGTCCTTGCGTAGTTTGTCTCTAAGTGCCACTATCATATTTCAGAGAGAGATGGGAGTTGGGCAGTGGCATAAAATCATTACTTAGCGCCGATTTTAAAAAAGTTCAAATAAATAAATATATTTAACTTCCACAAAAAATCTTCCATTGTAAAATTATACTATTGAGGCCATTGTGGCGAAGTATGATAGCTTAGTATGATACGTTTTGCTAAAGTTTATGAAGGGTTAGTTTCCCGCCCTGGAATTGATATTTTTTTAATTTCTCGCTGTTGGTCAACAAAGTGCGGTGTTGAGTTCTGCCAATACGTAATGTTTCGATTTCGGACAGAAAGTACAGAAAGGACTGTATTGATGTTTGGTTTACCCTCTGCCTAGCCAGCTATATGGTACGCGAAGCATAAAATCGAAATAAAAAATATTTTTTTTACCATGAGTAATATTAATATTAGCTTTTTTATATGCGGCCATTGTCAAATTTCTTCTATTTATGTCTAAGTTTTCGTTTAAAGAATCTATTTCATACAACCATTTTAAGATACGAGTATATTTATTTGTATCGAAATTGTTGAAATTTTTTGTCTTATTGCCATTATTGCTTAGAAATGAAATACATAAATATAAAAGTATTGAAAAATCTAACGTTAGTAAATACGTCTGCTTGCAAATAAAGTGGTTGTGGGTTCATATTCTTTATAGTCCTCATACTTGATTATTACCCGGGAAAATGAATTATTTTCCACGTCTTCACTCTGTTAATAATATAAAGCACGGTGCTAAATTTTGCTACTTAAGAAGCAATGTCTGGAAATTGAAAATTTACAGTCTATTGGAAATGGTGTTCGATAACACAATGTAAGTATGTGAAGCTATTATTACCTTATTTTAGCATACCTTCATTATGATTATCAATAATATTAGCAGTTATATTTAAACTCCCAAGTTTGGTCATATTTGTTTCATTTTCAATGGATCTTTTTTCCATAGAACCTGTTCCGTATCACCATTTTAGAGTTCAATTGTATTTGTTTATATTATCATTTTTAAGAACAATAAGTATTTTTATTTTGTTTAAGTTATTAATAGTATCAGAAAAAAAACCATATGGATATATTCGATTTTAGTAGTCCGCCTTTTGCATGCCATCCGAAAAATATATACATAATGTTTTGTATTATGTTGCACTTACATATACAGATGCACAAGTGTGCGACTGTAAACTCGATGTTTGTGGGTTCGATTCTTAATCGGGAGACATATTTAATATATTCATTTTCTCCTCTGGTAACGAGGTATACGTTGACATTGGGACAAGTTCTGACTATAAATTCGATGAATGTGGGTTCGATTCTCAATTTTAAAATGGTACAGGAAATAGTGCTAAATTCTAACACAATTTTTTCTGTCCAGGCCGGGACTTTCTTCACTCTATGTATACTAAGTACTATAAGTAGTAAAGTAAAAAATAAACATGAAATATTAACTTCACGCTGTTCCCCGATAAAAGCAGGATAGGCAGAGCCTATATTATAGTGTTAAGACATTTCGTTCTCTACTTTCCGTCCAATTTTCGAGACATCGCTTGCTAAGTGACGAAAACCAAAACCGTGTTTTCTAGTCAACTCAACTCATGGCATCCTACCAGAATGAAGAAATAAAACATATCTTTTCTTGAATGAGAATCGAATCTACTGTTGTCCTGCCTAAGAGCAATAATAATTTATCTTTTTTACCAAATGACTATAATATTACCTTAAAAATGCGTAGTACTAATTTTGTCATCTATGTTTAAGCTCGCAGGATTTTCCTGCTCTATAGAAGGTACATTTTTTATAATTTCAACAGAGCTTTCTTGTAAAGAATCGACATTATATAAGCAATTTACAGTATGATTATATTCATTAATATCGTCATTAATAACATCGGTAGACCTTTTTGTTCTGTGAAAATTATTTGTTTTAACTGAAATTTGTTAATTTGTATTATTTAAGTTTTATCTATATTTATATTTAATTTAAAATTAAATAATAAATAATTAAATTGAAGATTTTGTTCGGTTGAACGCATTATTTTAGGGCACTACTTGATTTAAATTGAAAAACACGACGGTTGTGGGTTCGGCAGAATAAATGTATTTTATTTCCTCACTTTGGTTATAAGACAAAGCGCGATGTTGAATTCCGCTAATCATCACGCAGCGTTTTGAAAATATTTCTTCACAGGAGGTTAATAAAACGAAGCTGCAAAATAAAAAAAGACAGCGATTCGATATGGGTGTATAAAAAGGTAACTGCCCAAATTTTAAATTCTATTCTTTAATAAAAAAGATTTCATACATACGTAGATTTAAATTTTCCATTGTTTTAACTAATACTCGATGGTCTATAATTATTGAAGAGCTTGTATGACACTTTTCTATTGTGGTACAATTCCATGTTCCAGTGACATCGCAATTACATTCTTTGCACCCGCTACATACGTTGTCTATAATCTCAACTGTAATCGCAACGGTTGTGGGTTCGAACTTGGGGAATGAGTGATTTAATTTTTTCGCTTTGGTAATAATATGTGGTTACAAATACAAATGAATGTTTAAAATATTACCTTTTAGTATACTTGTTAGTGAATTTGACTCCCAAGCAGGTGGGTGTGAATTCGATTAAATAACAGATTTTTATTAAATATGAGTGTTAGCTCGGAGGCCAGTCGTGGCGCAGTGGCACAAAGTGTGACTGTAAAACCGATTGGTTGT
>DVQM01000341.1:0-18784 GCA_018231645.1 Heliconius ricini | reverse complement strand
TTTACCCTATATGCTGTTTCCGTAAAAGAAGCGCTGCCTCTTCCACCCTGTATACATAAATATATTACAAAGCTATAATATCTTATAGAAATATGTTAATATAAAAATACCTGTAAGTATAAGCTTCCTGTTGAATGACTTTGACAAGATCCTTGAGAGCGTTCCGTCTTGATCGATTGATAATAACAGCTGTGGCCAAGTAGCGGAGAATGTGGGGGCACATAGTCTGGATAGCGTTCAAATACCTAAAACCAGATAAATTATTGAAGACAATAAGAGTACATACTACAAATAGCGCGTATATCTCTTTAGGTCGTGTCGACCTGGAAACACTGCCGCAGGTAGGCCTTTCCACAGTTATGTGGAATAAACTCTAAAGTGCCACGGAGTGCCACGTATTCAGATGAAGTTTTTTACCTAGTTAGAGAATGGTTAGAGAATTCGGCGGCAAGTACCAGGTAAAACAGTTCCCCACGACACTCCTCGTGATAAATGCGGTAGACAACGCACAGCAACGGGTCGGCTCTACGCAAAGCCTTATTTTTAAGCCTTTCACAGATCATTGGGTCCCCAACGAGTCCTAGTCGTCATTATATATATTTTAAGTAGCTTCACACTTTATCCCTAGCGGACCAGTCTGAGAGAATGAAGCGCAACGCGTCACGGTCTCTGCATGCCTTTATCGGCTTGTCTACTGTCATCAATCTCATCAAACATGCCGTCCAAGGGGTCCTTATGCGTTTTACCTTATCCTTCCTCCGGTTTTGACACTGTGTTCTCGAAGGTCTACCGAGGCCTCTTTTTCTCTTACCACTCACTCTAAATTTTTTTCAAATTATAGAAAAAATAATAAGTTTCACTTACAATGGCTTATACAAGAACATTTCGATGATGAGGTCGCGTCCTTTCACGTGGTTAAAGAACACGAACAATGACCAGTGGACCAGCCACGTGCGTTGCTGCAGCGCCTGCATGTTGTTGGCGGTGGCGCCCGCACCGCCATTATCGATAAATTCACGCAGTTTAGTTAAATCGTCAAGTGCAGCATCCCAGTTTTGCACCAAAATTTCACTCGCGAATTTACCCCAGAGGACGGAAAGATAATTCTAAAAATTAAAATTTCTTAACAACCAACGTTCACAAAATTTTTAAGTACACCTTAAAGTAAATACAAAGGTATAATATATTAAAACTTATGTAAAATGTCTTATTGTCATTTAACATTGCCGTGTTTTTTGTTAATGTGTATATTTATACGTGACTGTCATTTATTAAGATGTCAGCGAAATTAATAGTTCA
Organism: Heliconius ricini; assembly: GCA_018231645.1. NCBI lineage: Eukaryota > Metazoa > Arthropoda > Insecta > Lepidoptera > Nymphalidae > Heliconius > Heliconius ricini. The sequence goes on along the minus strand of DVQM01000341.1, from coordinate 17,485 downwards.
CAAGTTTGAAAAAGAAAGTGATTATAGATCACTCAGTATATTTATTGAAAATAATGGTGAAATAAGCAAAATAACCGAATGGCAAGAGGGTGTAATGAGAAGTAAAAAAAAAGATAAGGATAAATCGCGTTTAGTTGTGAAAATAATCACTGATGAAAAATTAAGTTTCTTAGATTTAGATATCTGCGCTCAAAAGATTGAGGGATTGGAAAACTTTAGCAATAACATATTTTTATCTGATTGTCCTTTAGATTTGAAACTGCAACATATTTCTGACGTTAAACAAAATAAAACAAATTGTGAAGGACGCGTGCACTATGACGAAAATCCAATTTCCAATATTGACAAAAGTAGTAATTTATTTAAAAAATATTTTAGGTCGTCATTACCATCTAACTGCTCAGATTCAATGGATCCTTTAGAATACAGTTTGGAAAGAGTAAAAGAGAATAACGCAAATATTATGGAAAATATTCTTATTCTGAATCGGACGTTAGATTATACTAAAAACAGAGACATGCCCAATCCAAAAATATTGCGGTCGTATCCTTGTGAGGAGTGCGGCAAGTGTTTTGTGTATGAGACTGGTCTCCGGCGGCATTATGCTGTGAGACATGCATACTTTAATTCGCAGCCACGGTGGCAGCTTGTATGGACATGCACTGAATGCTTTCAGGTTTGGCCTCAACAAGATTTAGCGCTAGACCACGCAAAACAATGTTGTAAGGGCGACAGTACAAATCGTGTCCGTGAAATTAAAACTTCTTCACTTTTACAGTGTGAATTCTGTGAAAAAGTATTTACAAGTATACCTAGACTACTGGCGCATTTGAAATTGCATACCGTTACAAATAATTATGAATGTAACGCATGTGATGTTGCCTTTTTATGCTATAAAATTGCAGAACAGCACTGGACGACGTGCTTGTGGCTAAAGTTGTGTTACCAGTTTACTTTGCCCAAGATGCTACTATGTAACGCCTGTGATAGAAAGTTTAGGAGTTACGACTTGTTGTATAACCATAGGTTTGTATCTGCTTAGTAATTTAATATTATATTTGATCTTTAAATAATATATGCTTAATATTTAAAGGTACAAGATGGCGCATTTTATACCTAAGACAAACGATGGTAACTTTGCATTAACATCCATGCTGGTCTACCAATGTGAAATTTGTGGCCAGTGGTTTAACGAGGTACCACAACTTCTAGAGCACAAGCATAAATCTCATCATCATTGTGAAAATGGGATACTCTTTAATATTGTAAGATAAATTACAGCATAAATTACTTTTTAGGGTGCCGTACCTTTTAAGGAAAAAAGGAACCCTTATAGAACCACTTTGTTGTCTGTCTGTCAAGACCCTTTATGTCAGGAATACTCAGATCTATAGACCCATGATTTTGTGAAAAAATAAACATTTACTTCAAAATAAGATATGGCCGTTTATTCATAGGGTACTTCCGGTTGACCTAGTATTACCTTACCTAGTATAACCTTAAAAAGGGCAAAATTCGGTATTAAATTATTTTTCAAGTGAGCTATCAGATGAATTGGGTCTTTCTAAGCTAAGCTTGAATTTCTGTAAAGCTCGAACCTCCAATTTCTGTACAGAACCCTCGAGTTCAAACCCGACTTGCGCTTGTCCAATTTTTTTGTATTCATCTAACTTCTTAAGACACATTAATGTAATTTTTTTGTCACAGGATATGCCATTAGAAGCTGAAGATTAACTGAAGATAAGATAATATCTAAATATACTGAAAGTGATGTAACTCAAATTTCTTATATTTTTAGATTTTAAAACCATGACCATGAGTCTATTCTAATGTATATCTACAAATTGTTAATTTAGAAGATAACTTTAATTTCTAGTGTACAATATGTTAGCCAATGAATCTTCATGTTGATTTATCTGATTTCAAAATAAATTGACTTTTTAAGCTCAAGCTGACATGATTTGTTTATTTATAATCTAATTAATGATAGAGTGGGGATCAAACCCATAATGAATAAAATGTTCCAATCACACTTTGTGCCCCTGCACCATGACTGGCCTTGTTTAATTAAATAGTAAAAATACTTTATTGCTCATAACATGATGTAAGATTTACTTGAAAAAATAAAAAAGAATATATGCTGCGTTAAATCTTATAGGATAAATATTACTCATGTCATTTCAGATTTTATTTAAGCTTTATCCCATATAAATAAAATAGACAGAGAGTAGCCATTTGTAAAGACACCCCATCTTCTGGTTTTTTGCCAAATTTAGACATTGCATGTTAAGTAGTAAAAGTCAATGCCATATCTAGTCTTTCCAAAGCTGGAAAACCTAAATAGTCCATTCTCCTCTAGTTGGGTACTTTATTTTAAACAAAGAACAAGCATCAAAGTTTTAATTTTACATCTATAATTAAGAAAATCATATGATTACATACCTTATCAGTAGGAGACATCACTAGCTGACAGAAATACAGATATGATGCTGATTCTACATAATTACCACACTCATAGCGGTACTTTGCTAATTGATACATGCTATCAATCATCTCTATTTTGAACTGTAAAAAAATATTGCTTAACTTACTTTTGAATTTGCTTTGAAATTTTGTGATTTACGTCATATAATTTATTTTAGCTTCATATTTTTCATTCTATACTTTCTACACAAAGGCATAGATTTTTTTTTAAATTTGTTTTACATGGTAGCTGGAAGACACATAGTGTTAAGACACTCTGTTCCCCACTATATGAATGTAATTTTTAAGCTATTGCCACATTGGCATAGAAACACCACTCCTTTTCTCTTCTTATCAGAGTGGAGAAATGACAATATTTCATATGGGTGCCGCCATGGGAGTTCCATGTGCCCCCATATGAAATACTTTTAGAAAACATAAAAAAAGCTAAAATTCAGCAGGATGTTGAAAACTATTCAAGAGCCCTAATGATATTCATATTAAGCTACAATGAAATACTTATATGCTTGTTACAACTAATTAATATTGTTACCTCAAATTCTTTGTTGGTTGTAAGATAATTTATTAGAGTCTTTGGATCTCTCATAGTTTCAACTGTTTTCATGACATCATCTCGTTGCATTAGTTTCAAGACTGGTTCAACAGCATCTTGAAGTTCTTGAAGTTGGGATAGTACAAACCCTCTTCTGGATTTAATTTCCTGAAACAGTTTTTCTTGTATAATGCATAAAGTAGGTTAGACACAGGGAACACAGTTGACACTCCATAAACCCACTTTCCACCCAATTGTTTAGATATTGTGTGTTGAATCGAGATGTGTGTTACAAGAGAGTAAAAACTTAAGTAATTCATTCCCACAAGTGGGAATCAAACATACAATTGACATATAAAAATTGTGTTTACAGTTAGGCACTGTGCCACTGCACCACAATTGCTGTGTACTCTCTAATCAAATAAATAATGGTATAAATGTCATACACTTAATACCATTAAGATATTATCATATTAAACATTATAAAAACTGGATTTTGTATATCAATTCTTTCAAAATAAGGTATGTATATATATTTAAAATTTTCTACAATTTTTAACTGAGATATAATAGTAATATTTTAATTATATAGGTTTTGCTTACTTCTGGTGTATCTTCATCGGGATAAAGCATCCGTCTAATGTCAATCACATAATCAATCATATTAGTTTTACTTAATATTTCTAATTTAGCTTGTAAAAGCTCTGATTGATCATAGGTCTGGAAAAAAAGCATCAATAATTACATTCAACGTCAGTAAAAAAGGGGTAAGCTTCTTAGAAAATGATGCATAATACTAAATATCTATTTAATTATGAATGTCTAATAACTTTTAGTTTATCTTAAAATGTGTAAAAACATGTAATATCAGATAATCAAGCTTACCTCTTTAGCTGCTAGAAATTCTAACAGCGGAAACACTAGATGTCGATCTAGATATTGACCAATTTTAAAAGTAAGATCGAACTTTGAGTAGCTCATGGTTATTTTGAAGTACAAAGTAAATACAAGTTAAATATAATAACCATTAAACGATATACTCGTGGTCAAATTGTTGACAGTCCACAAGTCAAAAGGACAGGGACAAGCTTAGCTTGACAACTCAGAACTTTCAAATTCAATTTACATTTTAGTGTCGCCACTCACTAACCGCAAATCTTTGCAAAGTTTTTCCTAAAAAAAAGCAGTAAAGCAACGTCATAGTATAAGTTTAATATAAAATTAACGAATAAACTATTATAAAATAAATGTTTCTGCTTTATTTATTCGTGTAATTGTTTCCTACAAAAGCAAAAAAATTAAAAACGTGCCATTACATAATATAAAAACCTTTTTTTATCGTAAAATCTCACGGTGCTCTTCCTCGACTGCCACTGGCCGCGAGACACAGGGAAAACAGTCTTCCGCGAAACGCAGCGGCGGGAGGCAGTCAAGGGCAGAAGTGTGAGGTGAGGGTGTGTGGGCACCCTCGACGGCCTGCTCGGAGTAGCACACGGGAGCAACCTGCGCGTGACTTCTTGGGCCAGGTTAGTAGACGGCCAGCTTCCCCAAGCTGACTGCCCTCTGGCTCAGCATAATTTAAGCACCCTTAGTAAAGTATTTATTCAATTAGGTAAATAATCAAAATTTTATCTTTATTTACCTACTTTTAAGTTACGGTAATAACTGGGGTACATAGATATAAAACTTGTAAAGTACTTTATGTCATAATGTCCAACCTTTAACACGCAATAATATAATAAATCTACTATAATTTTTTGTATGTTGAAGGATTTTTTATAGTGGAAGGTCTCGTTTATTAAGGGAACGATATTTCATACAATATAAGAGCATGTGCCCGCTAACTTAAGTTTGTTAACTTTATTCGCCGCATATATCATCAAAACCAATAAGGCATTTCACAATCCTGAAATTAATTCTGACCGTATAGAAGATCAGGTAGGTGAACCCGACTTAAAGTCGTTAGTTAGTCTACAATAATATTGAACAGTGTCATATTAACAAAACATACTTTATTGACAATAATATTGGACGTGTTTGGCCAGGAATTGACTATACATCACATTTCTATTGACCTCATGTTTAGTCTAAATAGAAATGACTTTGTATTTTATTATTATAATACTGACGAGTATTATAATAGTACGCGATGCCATAGCAGCTTGATTTAATGTACTTAATAAGTATTATTGAAAAATGTTAGTATTCTCTAATTCTACTATATATAAACTATAAGGAATTCTTACCAAAATTTTTATAAAAAGTAATCTAAAGTTTTTGCTTAACATATTAACAAATATTATAAGAAAATAGATGTTATAAGTATAAATTGCTATTTATACCACAACGTAAATGTAAAACCAATATAAAATTATACTTCAATATAGATTGATTTAAAATTAAATACGATACTATCGTAAAAATATAATTAAGATTCTAAAAATGTTGTTATGAACCCCATTTTATTATATGGTATACACAGTATCATAGGTAGCCTATTTAGCCTATACAAATATTTTGTATCTGTTCGACAGAATTAGTACTTTTACTTCATTATCTGTAAAATTTGCTCGGTTTCGGTGTGCGTATTATTGTGCGTTTAGATATATTTATTTATTTATGATCAGTTTGGACTCTAATTTGATAATATTTATGAATATTATTACTGCAATATAAAGTGTAGTTGTGTGGCCTCAATATGTACCCGTAAATCTTTTTATATTTATTATTATGCGCGCCGTTTCTTGTTAGATTGATTCCAAAATGGCGTCACTACAGGAGTGTGTTTATAGATAGACGCGATAGCATGTGTCTTCAAAAAAAAGTCTAAAAATAGAGAGCTTGCATAAAGCTAGTTGCATAAATCTTTAAGAAAATGTCTAATACAGTAATAACAAACTATACGGACCTGAATGGACCGTCAACAAAAACTGATAGTTCTGTAGTTGTTATTGTAAACAAGGATGGATCCTTGTCAGTAGACCAAAAGTTACTTGGTACACTAATGGGTAAGCTATTATTTGTATTTACACAAATATTCAGTAATTTACCTCATGTTATTATTTCATATTTACTATTATACCAATTTTTTGCAAATGAATTTATATTTGTTGACATAAAGGTATATTGCTTATAATTAATACATTGTGGCTTAAAAATCCATAACACACGAAAAATTAAGTTACATATTGCTTAATAATAAAAAAAATTGTATTGTAGTGTATTTTATATAAATAATTAGTTTCCCCCAAAATTTCCCGCCAAAATCGCAACATTTGCTTATCATAGAAACTAAATACAAACCCTGTAAAAATGTAATTGATCTATATATTTTACTTAGGAAGCGATGGATCTCAAGCCGCAGGAATAAGTGTAGTTCGAGTTGGGCATGAAGGACGCCCTGATGATGCCACTGATTCAGAGAATGAAGATGAAAAAGTCCCACATGTTACTCTGTCAGTTGATAGTTATTATAATGAGCCGGATAGCATTATTAAATATGGTAAACCTATTTTTGGCTGTCTTATTACTAATTATATACTATAGCCTTATCTTGTCCATTGTCAACTTTAGTAAAATGGATATAAAAATAGCAATTTTTTCTGTTGTAGATAGTGGCGCAGAAATGTTACAATCACTAAGAATAGAAACAAGGGAAAATAGTTTGGTTGGTTTCCAAAATGATCATTGTTATACACCTCTTACATCACCAAGTCAATTATTACCACAAAAAAATGATACATATGCAGCTTATGATGATCCAGTGATTGAAATTACACATACTCCACCACCAAAACCAATTGCAACTCCTAAAAAAATAACTATTCTGGAACAACAAATTATACCCAAAGGGAAGAAAATTTTAATTAATTCAACAGAACCTGCTATTATTTTAAAAGGAAATGATGTTCTTACGAAACCTCTGCCAGTTTTATCAAAATCAAAACTAATACATGGAACAGATAAAGTTGAAAGAGCTAAATCTGTGGATAACACAGAATCTTCATCTGCAAGCTCTTCTGGTGATAGTATACCTGATAGAGATTCAGATTCTGACTATAAAGATACAAAAGAAAAATCAGTCCAACAAAAATTAAGACGGATGAAGTCCAAGCCAAGAATATTGAAAAACCAGCAAACTTCGAAAATAACTAAGGTAGATCCTAAATTAGCATCTAAACTAAAGATCAATAAGAATCTTATTAAAAAAGATATAAAAGAGAAGTTATTAAATAAAAATCCAACTCTTGATAAGAAACAAATGGATTTAGATAGCATGATTCCTGCTACAAAGCTACAAGTGGTTACTACAGTTGTTGATCAATCTAAATCCACACCAAAGCCTGTTGCAAAAGTGATAAAAAAAGAAAAAAAAACACCTGCACATGTGACCGCCCTTATATCAGACATGACATCACTTTTTTCAACACCAGATGTAATAAGGAGAGTTTCCACTGAGAACAAAGTGCCAACAAAGTCTGATAAAGAACCCGTAATGCCTAGCAAAAAACAGAATGAAGCTGTCAAGTCCCTTGAACCAAGTGATATTAAATCTGTTGTCAGTCAATCTGTTGTTACTCCTAAGTCAGATAATATAATTGAATTGAAGCCTATGATTTCTCAAAAGACTTACAGTAAACAAACAAAGCTTTCAAATGTTACTGATAAAAATATTAAAAACTATGACCCTATGCCACAGTTAGATGATGCTAGCTTAGCCCAGATTCTCCAAGACACTACTCCACAGACTATGAAGGTTCAACCAAGTATATCTTCAGCTAATGTTATAAATAGTCCAGGTCTACCTGGTCCACTTTCACCAACTTTAGACCTACTTGGTGGTTTACAACCAGAGGAAGATGGGCTAACAGAAGATTTACTTTTACATGTTGCAAGATTAGTGGAAAGTTCGGAGAATCTACAGGAAGTTATAGATAAACAAGTTTTAGGTAAAGTGGATACTGTTAGTGCTGCTAAGGTTCCTCCATTAGTTTATCAAGCTCAACCTGCCAATTTATACACTCCACCACAACAAAAGGCAGCGGTTAAAACAGTTCGTAAGGATCCAATAGAAATAGTACGGCGCGATGGCCGCGTCATTACGTTGCCGCCTATCGAAGCACCGGCTACTAGATCATCAAAAAGGAAAACTCAAGTAGATTCTGTAAATGCAGTTGAAAGTATCCCAGTCCCACCGCTTGTACCCATACAACCCAATGTATCAATTCCCGAACCAACTGTACAGCAAGTGTCCAAGCAATATACAAATAAAAAATTAGCAAGGAAACAGGAACATGTACAAGCTTCAGCTATAGAAAAAATGTCTGTTGAATCTCAAGAAAGCTGGAACTCTGAGGATGACCCTAATAGGTAAAAGAAATATTTATACTTGACTTAAATTTTGCATTTTAATTTAAAATAATTAATTCAGCTTCATGCTGCCCTGCACACAGTATGGTAAGCACAGGGTTGTCTTTTAATGATATTACCAAATGAGCTTGACACTATAGAATGTGTCATTTGCACAGTAAGTTAATCTGACTGTCTAATGCAATGTTGTAAGTTCTATTAAATTTTCCTTGCTCTAGTATGACACAGGGCACTGAGCTAAAACAGGAACCCAAATTTTTGTCCTTTTTTTTCAAAAACAGTGTGAAATCTTGATAAATTCATTGGACTTATTTTTTACAGGTTATGGTGTATATGTAAGCAACCACATAACAATAGATTTATGATATGCTGTGATAGTTGCGAGGATTGGTTCCATGGGAAATGTGTTAATATCACCAAAGCAATGGGCCAGCAAATGGAAGAGCAGGGAATTGAATGGAGGTGCCCTAATTGTGTGAAAAATACAAAAAATAGCACAGCCGTTAAGGGCACACCGAAGGTAGGCCATTGCTTATAGAAATAGAAGTTTGCTCATAATTAACATTTTGTAATTGCTATCTTAATTGTAGATTTTTTTATTTTTTTCATATAAAGTAAAATACCTAATTTATAATATTTATAGTAGCCAAAGAGAACCCCATAATGATAAGTGCTTTGGCTTTATGATCTAATTATGAGTTTTATAATTATGAGAATCTGCAATAATTATGTTTTTTATAATTGCGAAAATTAATGTCAATTATTTATCATACTGTGTATTACTCATAATGTTATGTATATGTTCTTATTTTTATGTACCTAAGTTTAAAAAATATAATCTGCATTTTTTTTTAAATAGATAAGATATTCTTATAGGCTAGGTATTTTCAAACTCTTTTTATTTTAAAAAGGCCATCGCGTCGCATTAGTATAGCATCTGCTAGTAGAGAATGGAGTGTTTTAACACTATGTTCCCCCTTGGCCTACCCTGCTGTGTGGGAGATACAGCGTGACTATACATTGAAATGCATTAAAATCATTTTTCATCTCTTTGACAAGTTAAACGCGACTTTTGCCATTCAACACACAACATTTAAAAATGAAATGAAATCTTTAAAAACTATATTTTGTCTGCCTAACTCTTATATAAAGTTTAAAGGAGTCATCTATAAGTTACGTCACGAATTTTCTGTTTAGTCGATCCCATCTCCCATGTCCTTGTTTCACTCAAAAGTAAGGAACAGAGTATCTTAACACTAGGTTCCCTCTGCCTACCCTGTTGTGTGCGGGATACAGCCTGAAGCTTATATTATAAAATATGATATAACAAAATTTAGGATACTTGTCACATTATGTCTCTCTTCATCAACACCCTTCACACCCCTTAATGTGTGATGAAATTTAGAATGACTTCAATGTTGTAAACAAAATAAAAGCTAACTATAATACAGGTGCCGACAACACCGAAGGACGCAGACACCGGAGTAAGTACACCACCACCTATCACAAAAGAATTAGCCTCAAAAACTACTTGCATTGTTTGCAAGAGGCCCGCACGAGCCAGTAGTATATACTGCAGCGATGCATGCATATTAAAACACGCCCAAGACTCTCTAGGAAGCCCGTCCCCCTCCGCCAAGGCCGACTCTAGCGAGAAACCTCCCGAGAAAGCTAATTCTGAATCACGGGTATGTAGATACACGCCTTTGCATGAAACAACACAACTATTCATATAATTAGAATGTGTTATCTGTTTATTGATTACTATATTTTTTTTCTTTTAGGTTATTGTTTATGAAAGAAAAACTGGCAGGCTCCTCGCTGGCCCAAATGCTCCCACTGCAGAGAATTTAAAAACTTGGCTCCAAAAGAATCCTACGTTTGAAGTAGTACGTCCCGGAACGCTAAGTGCCACTAAACCAAATGTTGCAAGAAAAAAGACCTCTAATGAACCCAATAAAATTCAAACAACCCTTAACTTTGCAAGAATTCCTAAAAAATCTGTGGAACAGTCTTCTAGTTCACCTAAAACACCACAATCAGAGGTTAAAGAAAAATTTATTAAAGCTAGTCCTGCATTGAAGGAGGAACCTAAAACTCCACCTCCAAAGACGCCTGTGACACCTAGGTCTCAACCTTTACCAATTTCCGAAACGCCTAAATCATCGACAAAAACAAATACAAGTGAACCAATATCAAGTGAGAAGAGGAAGCCAGTTCGAACCACTCTGAGCAGATCCCAGTCATTAGTAGAAAAGGTATTTTGATTTCATTATTTTATTTATTCATGAGGATACTTAATTTTTATCAAGACAAAGTAATTTTGGTGGCTTGTAACTAAAATTTTACAAAATATTTAAAATATAATAAAGAATGGAAGGAAGCGTAAATTACCTTGCCTAAAAATCTAAAAAAATTGTGATAGCAATTACTGTTCAATTTTTATACTTTCTTTCTTATCCAAAGTCCTAGAATGCCTGGTGCAAAGTTAACTCACATATTTCCTTTCTAAAAAGAACCTTCTTAATTCTTTGCACTCTGGTTTTTGTCTTGGTCATTGCTATGACAAAATATAATGTAGTGCTCTACATTCACATAATGGCAGTTTTAAAAATAACCGATAATATACATATTGGACACACAACAATTTGGGTATGGACATACAACACAACATACACATATTCGGACTGGTCCTTAGTCAATGACGGCATTCCGCAGGGTGGCGTGTTGTCTCCTCTGTTTTTTTACCTTTCCAGTAATAATATTTTCCAACATATCACTTCTCCCTACCACCTCACCAAATGCAGATGATTCCAAATTTATTGTAAGTATAAAATTTCTGAGCTAAAATTTCTTATTATCTATCGAATTAATACCGGCTGGTATTAATTCGATAAATAATGATTATGCTGACTCCTGTTACCGTCATTTAAAAGGGAAAGGAGGGAGACAAAAAAAAGCAAATAAACTGGAGCGACTACAAAATCTTGCTATTCGGTTTATCTTTGGATTAAAAAAGTACGATCATGTCTCTGACTTCCGTAGAAAGCTTAAGTGGCTTCCAATCCGTCTTCGCAAGAATTATCATATTCTCTATCTTCTTTATTGTGTACTACTATTCGATCCATTAATTCCACCTTTTTGGGACGACCGTATTTTCGGCGATAAGGTTGCCTCCTGTACATTTCCGTTTTTTTTCTGTTTCCTATTTTTATGTTAAATATATAATCTTTATTCAGTGTATGATTATGTATAAAGAATGAGGTAAATATTTTTTTAAAGTTTCTAAAAACATTCAGTTATCAACTTTATACAAAAAATCTTTTACAAAGGCTTACACTTTAAAGTGCTAATTCTGATTCTAAACAGCAATCAGTCGTATATTTTTATATTTAAAATTTAAGACGGGAAACTTCCGCGTAACAAACCATTACTCATATACTCTTATACCAATATCGAATAATATGACGTCATGTAAATCATATATGTAGTCCTTAATAAAATACATGTAAACTTTATATGTGGAAGGATATATTAAATGCTGAACTTGTTACTTTAATTTATTACACATATGTAGTCATAGTAAGTCGGCCGTTTAGAAACCAAAAAGACAGGTGCCAAAATAGATAATTGATAGACAAAATATCAGTTGGTTCATTTACACTGTTTTACAAACTATTATACTGATAGTTAACCTTGAATTGTTTACATTGTGATTATGGGCGTATAGCATACTCATGTTAATAATTTCGTAGCCGGCAGTGTCGCCGTCTACCTCCCGCCGTAGAGACACTCCGGACAAGAGGATCAGAATGGGCTCAGAGGACCCCATCCGGGATAACGTGAGGAAAGCCCTTCAAGAACAAATCTCCCAACGCATGGCAGAAAGTGACGGGCTCAAGTTTAACGAAGATGAAATTATAGAGTTTGCAAATGAAACGGAAAATGAGCTGCACGATCTTTTTAACCGTGATGTCGGCATGAAATATAAAGCAAAGTACAGATCCCTTATGTTCAACATCAAGGATCGGAAAAACTTATCTCTATGGGAAAAGATTTGTGAGCGCGTTATCACACCTAAGCAATTGGTATGTGTTGAGACTGACTTTTGAGCTTAATAGCTTTTAATATGTTGTTTAGAGTTTAAATTATTGCGTGTATGTGTAGGTGAGACTGTCGCCTGAAGAATTAGCGAGTCAAGAACTAGCGCAATGGAGAGACAAGGAAGCTAAACATCAGTTAGAATTAATTAAAAAGTCTGAGATTGACCTTTTAGCCGCGAGTAAGACCTATGTGTTGAAAACTCACAAAGGAGAAGAGGTGAATAATATGTTCATGATAAACTTTTGATTTATTTGTTAATCTAATATTTATGTTTATATAAAAATTGTTAATATGTTAATATAAAAAATGTTTCAGGTAATGGAAACAAAAAAATCTGTATCTACGGAATTGGATCCGAATGTACCGGTAGAAGATTTGGTATCAGCTTTAAATGATGCCGTCGGAGATGGATTACCCGAGACTGCGCCTCAAGAACCGTAATTATTAATTTGTTATTATATTCAGCTCATACAAATATTTATAATAAAGTTTGTTGAATGTTATTTCGAAACTAATTTACAGGGCTAAAAAAGGCGACTCCCATAAAAAACATGGCAAGAAAAAGGATAAAGATGGTGAAGGTCCTAGGAAAAAAGATAAAGAAGCAAAAAGAGATTCCGAAAAACGATCATCTAGATCTTCCAGGCGAAAGTCGGATATCAAGGAAAGAGTAGGGAGGGAGAACCGCTCATCGCGCCGATCTGAAAGAAAGTCAAGGTCTCGGTCAAAATCAAAAGATAGATTAAAAACAGAATCTAAGGAGAAATCAGAAGTTAGAGATCGTTCAAGATATAGATCTAGGTCGCGGGCTAAATCAAAGAGGTCGTCCAGAGAACATTCCAGATCAACTTCCAGAGGTGCTGAGAGGTCGCGGTCGCTGCGCCGATCGCACTCCAGGGCACGGGAGCACAGAGCGCGGTCCAAGCGGCGCAGCGCAGATGATAACTTCAAACACCGCTCCAGATCTCAAGAGGCTAGTTTTAATAAGAATAAGAACGAGTGAGTATGGTACTTTTTATATTTATTAACTACTTACTGAAGCGAGACTGTTTCGTTAACTTAGCATTGAAGTTTTAAATTGAATCGAAAGTTACAATTCTCAAATAATTTTAAATGCAATTATTCATTCGGATATATTTACTATTATAAATTTTTGGAAACTTGACGTTTCGAACATTTTGCAGTAGTCTATGGTCACGGGTAGACTGAGATTCCTGCAGAATGATCTGACTGTAAGGTGGGTTTGCGACTTCAATAATTTTATGAGTGGGTCCCAGGTAGTAGAAAGTTTCCAATTTTCTCTCTGTTGAAATGAGGACGTTCTTGATTCGTTAATATTAATTCTTTTTATTTTATTAATTATCCTTAACTTATTTATTTATTAATATTTTAATATTACGATTGTATATCTCAATTTTCAGCTCTACTGATTCTGATTCATTAGAGAGGCCAAAATCGGCTATGATGAAAGAAGTACATCCAGAGTATGATCCTCATGAACCCATGGTTACTTCAGCATTCTCTGAAGAAGATCTAAGAAAATCCAGAGAAGATATATATGAGGACACTTACAATAATGAAATATCTGAATATGGCAATGTTGAGTATGATCCCTCAAAGACATTCTCTATAGATGCCAATGTTACTATATCGCCGCCTAAATATATACCGAAACAGGATAAGTCTGGTATGTAATATCCCTATTTAAAATTATTTTAACTTCTGGATCACTAGCTTTTACCTATAGTATCATACCAGTAGTCCCTGTGTTTAGAGCATGCAACTAAACTCTTCAACTTTATAATATTAGTTTTTAGTTTTTTTTAAATAAGACTTATATTTTATATAACATTGTGATGTACTACTACTTGTAAGATTCATACATCATTCTTTTTATAAGGTGACAATAAACATTTAGTATACAATTTGAAATGGTAACGTCACTAATGTTTAACAGAAGCTGAGAGTGACCAAGAACCTAGCAGTACGGTGGAGCATTCAGCTGCAACTGTGTGGAATGGCTGCATAAACATGGTGGACGTGGCCAGGTTTTATGTAGCAGGACATGAGGTATGCACTGGATATGTAAAGATTTTTTTTTTTAAAAAAAGAAACGTTGTTTTAAATAAATATTTTGTCTGAGTGGAATAACAATACACTTAAAAAAAAGTATTACAATCAGATATCACATAGACTAATCAGAATAAAACTTCATTGTCAATAAATTGTTTCATTGTATCTGGTGTTTTAATAGTAGTTTACAACTTTTTACATTGTAGGTTTCAGGCAATGCTGTAGATTTAGAAGAAGATCTCCCCGCAGAATTAGATATAGTTGGTAGAATAAAGCCAGATACAGTTTGGGAGTACATTGGCAAGATGAAACGAGCCAGCAATAAAGACATAATCGTATTGAAACTCCAGGCCGCCAATGACGAAGAGCGAATGCAATACATTGCATTGTACAGCTATCTTAGCAGCAGGCAGAGGTTAGTTTATTTGATTTCCTAAATTAGATTTTTTTTATTTCTTTTTTATATATTTTCTCTTTTATAAATTTCATAATTATACAAATTATGTAAAGAGAGCACATTTTTTTTGTTAATCTTACTAATAACAACGAAAATATAATAAAACTATGTATAATCAAGTCCTGAGAACAATTAAAAACAATACAAATGATTTTTACTTTTTTAATGAATTATATAACTTTTTTAATATTTTTAGGTTGGGAGTAGTAAGAGTGTCACAAACACTTAATATAAAAGATTTCTACATAGTCCCCTTGCCAGCAAATACATCTCTACCTTCCACTCTTCTACCTTTGGACGGTCCTGGCCTCGGGGATGTTAAAACCCATCTACTTATCTCTATTATCATTAGACAAAAGAAAAAACGCCCAGGGTCAATGACACCTCAAGATATTATACCGGCTAAGGTTAGTTGAAACCAGAGCAAGCATGGCAATGTAAATAAATATTTATTTATGAAATTTTGGAGAGTTTATTTTGGTTGTACATATTACTCTGTGCTAATGTACATGAATATAATAAGTATTATATTCTATACATTACGTCTGTTAGTTGATATATTTATAATGTGGAAATTATTAATGAAGACAATATATATGGAAATAGTTTCCAAACAAAATATTGTAAATTATATCATTATGTATAATTTTTGATATCTATAATATTATAGGCGTATTTGGAATATTTTATTTCCTTTCATCCCTATCCCATTTACCTTATGTATCGCATATATTCTAATTGAATCAAAGTTATTATATTTTTTTGAGTTAATACATAATTTTTATCTTTTTAATACAGTTTCTAGTAAAACTTAATAAAACTTGCTATTTTTGAAAGTTAAAAAAAATAAAAAATCCTGACATTGTAGTTAAAAAACAGATTTCTATAATTTACTAAGCTAAGCCCATCTGTAATAGTAAACATAATATATTGAGTCGAAATAAAAATTATCTGTGTATCGAAAGATCACAATACGGCTTTTTCTAGTTATTTTGTATAATATTACGTAGTACACATGTAGTGTCATTTTCGGTAACATTGTGTAAGTATAGATAAAAAAAATTAAATAAAACTAAAAATATATTAATATATTCAAAATTACAAACAAACATGAACAATGTATATGCAAGTTATTATAAAAGTTACCTTATGGATAATTGAAGACGCAACATTATTATAATCGTAAACCCCAAGTAATTAAAAATAAATATTTTCTAGTACTGTAGCCACTATTGGCTTGAATCTTAGTAGCATCATTGAAAAGGTTTTTAATATCCTATTGAACTTTACGTAGTATTCCTCTTATAGCATAGTGGGTAGAGGGAATCTTGTAAGGCAATGTGTTCCCTAAACATCTCTCGATTTTCGAGCCACACAAAGTGGCGGCAGTTTTCCGAGTAAACACAACCGTCCCGTCAACAGTTAAACGCTGTGCCACGATAACCCATGTTTTAAAAAATATAAAAAAGAGTTCTCATAATAATAAGATTTTTTAATAACTGTATATTTATTGTAGGTGGCGCGCGAGTCTCGCAAGAAGTCGTACACGCCGCCGTTGTCCCCGCGCCGGCGCGTGCTGCCGCTGCCCACCTACCCCTCGTCATCTCTCTCCACGTCTGTCAAAGATAAAATCGCTGCATCTCTCGGTAATTAGTAAATGACATATTACACCCGTTTTTAAATATATCTTTATCTTTAAAACACTGAAAATTTTATTTTATAAAATCGCTAAAGTGCCGTAAAAATGCATTTAAATAAAATCAGCTTGACGCTGTATCCCCGCACACAGCAAGGTTGTGCAAGAGTTTGGCGTCATGACATATGCAGTTTCGTGTATTTAAAAATTAAATATTTGATAGTGGGATAATATTTTTTTTAAACTATGGTCTGAAACATTATCGATTCTCAAATGTACATTTCTTTTTGTGTTCAATGTAGCGGCGGCAGACGATGAAGAAGCTTACAGTCCGGGGTCGTCGTCGGGAAGTAACAGTGCTTCAGCGCCCTCTCTACCACCAAATTCTAACACTCTTCGAACAAAAATGGAAGAATTGAATCGCCAGATTGAAGAACAGAAGCAACAAATATTAAAAATGACAAGGGCCGATTCATCATCAGCAAGTGGAGAGGTAGAATAATCTATAAAATTTTGCTCGAAGTCGAAAAATATCATAATTGACTCGTCACTTCTCACTTAGGGGAATCGAACCTACAGCGTAAAGGGGAATTGTTTTATTTCCTTGGTCTGGTAACAAAACACAGCGAGTTAAATTCCGTAGCTCAAAACGTAATGTCTTGAATTTTTCCGGAAAGTCGGCACTGTTTTAACACCAGGTTCACTTAGCCAACCATATTAAAAACAATATTTTATGTGCCTAAATTTGTACAAGCGTAATCGTTTAATACTTTAATCTGCTATAAATGAATAGAATGAGGCATACTCCCCGTCGCGGCCGCTGACGCCG
>DVQM01000340.1:0-18785 GCA_018231645.1 Heliconius ricini | reverse complement strand
GAAAGTGGGGAACGGAGTGTCTTAACACTAGGTTCCCTCTGCCTACCCTACTGTGAGCGGGATACAGCGTGAAGCCAATTTAATTTATTTTTTATCTTTATACTTTTTTTAATAACTCATAAATGATACATATTGTGTTGACTTAGAATTATAATAACGCAATTAACACGTAAACATGAAAATTGAACCCAAGTTCAATTTAAAGTGAGTATTTTTGATAACTACGTCTACAAAAGAACTGTTACCTAAATGGATAAACAGATCAAAAGGTACTCCTCAATGTTTCTCTAAATTAAATAAGAAAATTGAATCTCGACTTGGTAATTTTTTTCTTCATTCGGATTCGGAAATTAATTTTAATTTTTATATTATTTTTTTTATAGATTTTAAAGAAATATTCTCATAATTTAAATCATATAACACAAATCAATAAAACACACGTTTAACTGCCACAGTTGAACTTGGCTTGACAAGCCGCTTTGTATTTATTGCCAATACAAGATTAAAAAAACATACTACATGAACATTTATTTATCAATTTAATTTGTGTAAAGAATTTCTTAATACACACACTCTTAGTAAACGAACACCTTATACAGTCTGTAATAAAAAAAACCTATACATTTTAAAATGAAGCCTGATCTATAATATTATCGTATTTGCCGATAGTGATGATATATGATCTATATATAATTGATGACTATTTATATTGTTTACGTCTAGACAGTTTTTTTTTTTGTTAACATCATAAGTTATCTACGCAGGTGATAAGCAATCACCAAGTGAGCAGTTCACAGACATCCGATGGACTTTGACATTTTTGAAATTTGTATATAATAAGACATATAATTTTTTTTTTACTTAATCGAAAAAGCATTTGATTTTCATACACGTATATAATGATGATAGCTGTAATGTAAAAATATATAGATATGTTGAATGAAAACCTACGACATTATTTGTTTTTAAATTTGATCTTTAATCGGGAATTGTTGTAATTTTCTTATTCTGACAAGACAAGGGCGGTGGGGGGTAAACAGAGTATTTTAACATAAGGTCGTCTCGGCCTATCGTGCCTAAGTTAAGGGGTCGTGGCCCGATGGCATAAGAGTCTGACTGTAAGCGTGACAATTATGGCTTCAATTTCTAAATGGGGAAATACAATATTTAATATTTTCATTTTCCTACTCATTACAGTGATTACACTCAACATGCAATACCTCGAGAATTTGGCGGAAAGTGGGGAACGGAAGTGCCTTAATAGAAACGAAATGTCTAAACTCTAGGTTCGCCGGTTCGTCAAAATTTCTTTAATAAAAAATTAAAACGCAGGAACCTCTAGTATCTGCCTTACTTTTCAATTTCACGACAGCAAACAAATAAAAAATACATTTATAAGAAACTACGACTAAGAAAAATACGTTTATAAGATTTTTTTTATTAGCTCTCCAACGGCACCATTTAACAAATAAGAATGTACAAATTAACTTCAAACAGCTGAAGTAACGAAAGTAAAAACACATACATTTTTTTTCTACCCGCTATTTTTTTCACCTTGTTGATATAACTGCAACATTATATCACTGTATTATGACATCACTACATCAGAATATCACGCTAAAATCTAATGATAGCCATTTTGCACGTACACTACCTATGCCGTGATAGGCGGCATTGCTTAGATAAAAAATAAAACAGTTATTTTGTCTCCTGTCACCGAGGTATTTAGATTACACCTAAGTTACTGTATGTGACCATCACGGTCTTGCCGACTGATCTCCTCTTATCAAAACTTTAATTTATATTTATGGTACGATGTTTGTATTTCATAATTTTATTTGTTGTTTTGATATACCTATATTAGTTTATTTATTTATATCTGGTAACTCTGAGACAATATAAATATTAGTAGATAGCTGTTGTACTTGGTTTTATATTATTGAAATATTTTGCGTACTGATTACTTTGGGTATTAGGAGTAATGAAATTAAAATATTAGATACAAGTTAAGAATATTAACATTTGTACGTCATAAAAACATGAAATGTTTATATATCTTTTTTATCTCTATCGCTGTTTCTGACACAGTAATCAAGTTACTAAAAAAGACTCTACTTCTTAAGAACTTAGTCAATAGCTTCTTTTGTCAAAGCAGTTATATATTACTATATTATAACAAGTTAAATATACTGTCCCCATTAAATAATATTTGTCTTAAATTTTAATTTACAGTATTTTGTAAGATCAACTATGTTTTATAAGCACAGAAGCTTGTACCTTTAGAGGCTGCCTTAATAGGCGATATCTAAACGAGTACAGAAATCTTCACGATTGCCCAACGGCAAAATATTTACGATACACCTTGTTAATGAACTGTTAATATGTAATTCATGCAAATCGGTACGTTTGTTTTCCAATAGAGGCTTCTTGATAACGATTCTCGTATGTTCTAAGGCAAGAGAGAGACCATTTAATAAAAATAGCATAACTAAAATGACATTGACAGATAAGAAATAACTTAGATAAGAATAATAGAATTTTAAGAATTTTTTTCATAATATAAAACTATAATAATGGCAATTATGAAAAAAAATATATATTTTTTATTATTGTTTTAAGCTTTTTAAAATATTTACAAAATACTTAATTTAGCGTTAACATGTCTGCTTGAACAAAATGGTCACTAGCTATGTCCTTTCTACCTATAAAATGTGAGAGAAAATAAATAATTTCAGTAATATCGCTTCAGCCTATGACTTTCACACAGAACCATTTAAGTCCAACACTTGGGTCGAAGGCGTTGTATCAATAATTGTGTCGATTAAAATGCCGGCGCAGAAGTGATGTTTTTCCACTCTAAGTGTATCAGCAGATAGCGGCGCGATAATGAACGTTCGGAGATGGACCGACGTGTCGACAATCCTCTCACACGCCCATACATTTAGATAGCTTGCGCAACAAAATACATTTTCAATTAAATCGTGATTGTTTTAAGTAAATCTTAACTTTTATAATATTTTAACTTTATACAAGCACGATATAAGTTTTTCAAATTCACATTATTTTTACTCCACAAAACTTACTCCTAAATAATTGATATATTGATATTTTTCTTAAAAATTACACCGTAACGTGATTTCTTACATAACAATTTCATCAAAACGTTATACTATCTGGAAATCATTGTCTGTGTATGGATTCGTCACGCGTTCACACGAGTGTACCCACCAGCGGTACCAGCCCTATATATACGTGTAATATATTAGTAAATAGATAAATAAAATCACAAAAATCAATAAATTACAGGCGACAGTCATTTGGCGGTTAACCGAGGGGCGCGGTGCGGAAGCGAAGGACAATGCTAGCAAATTGAGATGTTACTTCGACACGCATCGACGACGTGCATTGATAATAAATCTTTACTTTGTCGGTGTTTTTGTTGGGGATGCCCATATGTTTGGTAGTTAAATGTCATCCCGCTATGTGGGGCCTGTGCTTGTCTCTATATGTTTATAAACTTAATATCTATATTTCGTTGTTTTTACTAATGCTTTTATTAAATTTAAACTTAGATTGAAAGAAAAGAGAAATTTGAGACAGTATCGTGTGTCTGGAATCTGCACGTGTAGTACTAATATTTAGTGCAAAATATTGAGGAAAATGAAGATGAAGAATTAAAACTAAACTGAAAAATCTTAATTTCATATTACAATATTAGTAGTTTACGATATATTTTATGAAGTGAAATATTCCACTAAATTACCAGATTTATCAAAACCATACCATTCCTAGAATAGCTATTTAACCCTTTCTTTAGACACAGTTTTTAGTTCATGAATTATGTTTTTAAAAGCTAAAAACTAACGTTAGTCACGCTGGCAATGTATACCAACATGTCCCGCAAGGGTGTCACCCCACCGCAACGTCGCGTCGTTACATTTTGAATTATTTTTAATTCATTATTAACAATACATTTCACCCGTTGAACGTGATTCGCCGCCATCTTTTCTACTAAAAGGGTACATAAAATTTTAGTTACGCCATCTTGTTTTGACACGTCTTAATGTGCGCTAATTTAGAACTATATGTGGCTGTAACGCTATCCTATAATCAGTGATGTTTTTCATATTTTTGGGTTTTTTGATAGGCGCTTCGCCTATCCCTTGAACCTAGTGTTAAGACACTCTATTTGTCAATTTTATCTATTTTCTAAATATTATGTGCTTAGCAGAGATCCATCTTGAATTTTAAAATAAACAAGATGCATACAATCGAATTTTGTGCTATTATTATATTAATATTATTATTTTTGTAATATAGCGCATCTACCTGTATTCCTTCTGTAGCTTCTCTGGCGTTACATAGTCGAGTTCACTTTCCAAAAAATATATATATTATTATAAAAATATTAAGAGTAACTAAGGCCCTAATTAAGTTTATTTAATATACATTTCCATTTATTGAAACTTATGAATACTTTGCGGCTACCTGCGTTTCAAAGATTCCTCTTAATATGACTATCGAATGGTTCTTATCGAATCTGAGCATTTCCCAAACGGTGTAAGCTATAAAGGTAAGTGCTCTAATCTCGATATTTTGCTCATTACCTCAATGATTACGCATATTTTTATTGAGATATTTTTGTATCAAGAATAACGTATGCCAACAACTTAAGTAGAAGTATATTCGTATACATATATTTGCTTATATAATATTAACTATGTGAACTTTTTTTGTAAGCTTTTTTATGGATTTTAATTTAAGTAGAGGGTATGTAGCGTTACTACACTCTGTTCCCTATAATCCGTTTATTTTTCGAGACTGCGCTTAGAGCTAGCCTCAGTTACAACTAAATCGGTTTTTTTTCATGTATCCCTGCATCGAAGAAGGCTATTAAATGTCAGCTATTTCCATTTAACCACGGGGAACGAAGCCGCGTGCAAATATTAAAGTTATAAAAAACATACATATAACCATGAAATTCAATAATATAACATTTAAACAACAAAACAAAAACGTTACCAAAATTATATAGAGCAAGAGATCTTTTGTGCTCTTTAATAAAAATATTTAGAAACAAAGTCACGCTGAGCTGAAATGTTGCACGCGTGATTTAATTCCATGCCACAATGGTTGTAGTGTAGTAATTGTTATTATACCGAGATTGAGGGGTTACCGTACCTTCCCGAATGGAGCCTTGCAAAATTTTCATATAATATAATATACTATAATAAGCGTTCCGTTATTGTGTAGAAACAGACAGGATTTAAAGTTTTTTGTGTAAAAATTTTATATTTATAATATTTTAATTATTTAACCAAAAAAAATATGCAATGTAAAAGTGTAAGTAAGTAAAAGTGTAATTGGAAAAATATATGCAATGTAATGTAATTGATTTTTTTTTTGTTTTTTATTGATCAATTGATATTTCAGTATTATTTCTTATTTTTGAATAAGAATTAAATGTGAATAAGTTATACTTATCAAGCCACTCCAAAAAAAATTTTATTGTATGGTGGTAACATCTTTCTGCTGTTCTCAGCAGAAATATAACATAATATTTTCTTAGGTATTTTGTTACAATGTAAATGAAAAAAAAATGTAATTGATTATATAATATGGCACCCTAAAAGCGGGTGCGTACATACTGGTATGAGGGGACGACTTGAATAATACTGGCAAATATTTATAAATGTTTTATTTGATCGGCGCGGGAGCAGGCAGATCGGATGTCTTAATCTACAAATTACTAGCTGAAGCGAGAGCGAATTAAACATATTTATATATATTTACGCATAACAATTACTGAGTAATTGTAAAAGTCAAAATAATATACAAACTTTATATTAAAAATATATTACCATTCACTTTCTGAGCTACGGCTGTAAAATATATTATAAGTATTTGTAACTTAACTTTTGTATTGACTTTCATTAGTTAAGTTTTTTTTTTCTAGCTTATTAATTCAATGTTCTGCACACCTTGACAGAGATATTAAGTTATTGCATCTAAATCAGGTTTAGGACATTAATTTATATCTATTTTTTTATTTTATTTATCCTTCCTCTCTCACCTATCACTTGGAGCTCCAAAATTAGACGTATTGTATCGAACCCTACTCGCTAGTTTGTACCGATGTACATTGAATTATGTTTGCACACATGTTAGTTAGCAGGCTTGATCCGGATTTGTGGCATTTTAACGCTTTCTATGAATACTGAATATGACAGTTCTATTTTCGATATTTTATAAAGAAAATTGTGGAAAAAAAGTAGTAACTTTAGGCACTCAGTAAAGTCACAAACTGAAAATACAGAGTGCAAAAGTAATTGTGTTAGTTAACTCCTTTTTTACTAAGATTTTAATAAATTTCATAGTTCTAGTGACAAAGCAAATAGCCGTCCTGAGATCCACCACCCAAATCGCAATGTCTCGAAAATTCGGCGAAAAGTGGGGAACGGATCGTTTTGAGACTACGTTACTTGTAACTACCCTGCTATATGCGCAGTATGTCGTTTTACAGTCTCGCGCTTGTATCACTGCGCCACGATGGCATTATGTTTTTCAATACATTTTAATTTATTGAAAAAAGTTTTTAACTCAAATAAATGAATTTAGAAATTGGGTTTTTACGCGTTACACTTGTTAATTAAAATTTATTGACATGTGAAAATGAAATAATGAATAAGCCTTTCTACAGTAGGTGATATTGATGATATTTCTTTTCAATCGATATCAGTTCCGGAAGTCCAGGATCGGTGTGTTTTCAAATTTCTAATTGGCAAAATATTTAATTTTCACTATGATATTTTTATTTCATACGACAACAGCTTTGAGATACATTTAAGGGTTGATGCTGACACCACAACTATTGTTGTTTTGTACAAATGTCCAAAAAGTGTAATGTAAAAATAGGCGTAACGGTAATGTAAAACAAAATATTAAATAAAATCTTTTATTACTCAAGTCAACAAAGTGAAATGGTATACTATTAAAAAAAAACAAACCTGACCTGCTTGATTATTTGCGTGAGTTAATTGCTATGTATAATCTGTTATCTATATCTCAGGAACCGGTCGTAGCCGACATCTTATTTTGTAATCCACTCAGATATAATCAAATATAATCTGTTTTTGACAATATTTTTGTCAAAATTTATAAATTAAAAAAAAAAAAAGCAGCTTCACGCTTTTCACCGCATTGCAGGATAGACAGAGGAGGTTAAACATTCAATTACCCACTTTCCGCTTAATTTTCGAGACTTTGCATCTTTAGAAGCTTAATTCAACGCCATATGTTATCTACAAGTTATTTTAAATATAAATTTTCATATCTTTCTTAACCCAAAAATATTTAACAAAACAAATTATGTGATGAACATAACGTTACCTCTAAAAAACATATGACACATCTGACGGAACAAACGACGTTTGTGCGTTTTATTTGAAATTATTATAAATTATTTATTTACCTTGTTTAGTTAGACGATCTGCGTTAAGGCATCGATCTTAAGTTAAGACAGCACCAAACACGTAATATCAAAGAAACGTTTTAGTAGAATTTGAACTACCAACCCTTCTAACTAAATACAGTAACCATTAGCTAAATTTAGCCAGAAGCCACCTGTAGTAAAAAATCTACAAGTTTAAATTAT
This sequence comes from Heliconius ricini, assembly GCA_018231645.1. Taxonomy (NCBI): domain Eukaryota; kingdom Metazoa; phylum Arthropoda; class Insecta; order Lepidoptera; family Nymphalidae; genus Heliconius; species Heliconius ricini. Next base: position 11,131 of record DVQM01000340.1, on the reverse strand, counting down.
TTTAAACTTCTTTCAAAACCAGAACTGTCCTCCACCCGAGTTCAGTGTTACCTAATATACACAAGATAGAATCAGGTGCTTAATGACCAGATAATTGTTTCTTAACTGTTTCGATCTGCAGTGACGCGAAAGGACTAAAGATATGACATTAATGTAATATCTATGCTAATATTATAAAACTGGAGTGTTTGTTTATTTATACATACTAATCTCAGGAACTTCTTGTCCGATTTGAAAAGTTGTTTTGTTTTGAATAGTCTTTATAACCTTTTAGATAGATTTTTTAATCGATATTACCTCGTCCCTAGTGTTTCTGGACCATTCTTACACACATTCTTTTGTGTCATATTGTGTCATACACAATTCTCTGTTATTTCAATTTGGCCACACGAGCAAAACCGCAGGTAAAAGTTAATGTAATATAATTGATATAATCGTATCGCGATTACGTATTGGTAAGCAAAAAATAAGTTGCCATTAAGCGATTTCTCCATTTACATATCTAATCAGATATGACAAACTAGTTTTAATACGTGGTTTTGTGTGTTTGTTTTTGAGTATGTACATATGTAGTAAAAAACGGGTGGTGGTAGAAATTCCGTAACAATTTGCGATGTGATGAAAATTTTTTAGAACAACTAGAACTACTTAAACCATTATAAAATTTTAAAAATGACATGAAACATTAAACTTTTAGAGTTATATTTTTTAAAGTATTTATGATACATAACATAAATTAAGAATCAAAATTTTGATTTCTACAACAAAAACATAATTGTTGTATACAATAATAGCGTAACGGGTCACATACAAACATGTAGTGCGCCGGCGCAGCACCAAAGTGACATCTACCACACCCTCCGAACAAAACGCGTCACTGTCATCTAATTTCTTACGCTTTGCGCTTCTATTCATTGAAATTACAATAAATTCACCAATAATTTACCTTATAAAACAATTTTTAACCTTATTTTAACATATTTTGGGTGTATTTTCGTATAACTTCCTAAGGAAGGGTATAAACTTTTGACTTCCGCGCGGACAAACGTACCCACACATTAGCGGTACAATGAATAAATCGAGCCGGCGACGAGATAACTTCATTAAAGTGCTAAAGTTGGGTATGCACAAAAATTTAATGTCATATTATAATAGAAACATTAGCACTTTGATTATAGACATTTTTATTTTTCTTTTTTACCTTCAAGTTGTATCCTGCGTATAGTAGGAGAGAAAGAGGGAACCTAGTGTCAAGACACTCTGTTCTACGGAATCTACAGGCCATCATCGTGTTTACAGTCAAACTATCCAACAGCGGCTCTAGTGTCTATGAAATATTTCCATTTAATTTATTATAAATTAGTAAATGGAAATAACATATTATTATAAATTATATTTTAAAAGAGAATCTGTTGAGTTTTTTGCCTGTTCTTCTCTGCAGAGCCGAATTCCGAACTGGTGTTAGCTTCCTTCATGACGATTCGAAGTGTTTGTAATGGCCTAACTGAACAAATAATATTTTGATGTTTAATTTGAAAAAATAAATATATTAAGTACTTCTCCCACTACACTACCAGCCTAAAGTCCAACATTCAGAATTATTGGCCGGTTATCTCTTGATAAGGGTCAGGCGCATTAACATAAAGCATTTTAAATGTTCCAAAGAGGATGCAACTATTTAATTTTATTTTTCTCGCCCTTTAAATACTCGTTCTGTCGCCGCTCGGCTTATCCTATATTTAATAAAGATGATATGATAATTTTAATTACAAATAACACGTACGACTTCATTTCGTTATATTTTTATATGTACATGTACAAAGGGAAATAAATCGATCTGGAATTCCGAAGAAAATTTTATTATTAAATGCATATTTTTATGCCCGTTTTTATTGTTATAGTTATTTTAATGAATTAGAACACTGTTGTAATAGAAGCATTTTTAGTTCTTGATGATTTTATGTAACCTAATTTTACTAAAAGATATTGGCAAGCTTTGAAGTTCTTTAATAAAAAATAGATCGAGAGAAAAGAATAGATAGAGATAGAGATAAAAATCTTTTTTAAATAAAAAATATAAGGTTATTATTAACAGTAAGTTGTTATTTAATAAAATAATGAAAGCTTGTTTATACGACAATCTAAAAATTAAATCTTCTTAGCTCTCCACTTGCAGCCCGGGTCTAAGACCTTGCGTGTTGTTGCGTAATTCAACCCCGCTTTTTGACTGCCAGAGTGGTGGGTACTATAATGCTTTAAATATTACACTTAAAAAGTAGCTAATATAAAAAATTCTACACATTATTAGGACACTCTTCAGAGCCGAAACCATTACATTAAATGTTACAAAACACGAAGAAGATCGTGTTATATTTTATAATAACAGAAGCGATTTCTTGGGCTTTTAAATCTATAATTGTGTAGAATGACCGTACATTAGTCGAATGGCCTATAACCGGGTGCATCATGTATAATGATTCACCGAACATCTTCATTTTAATCTCGGGTAAACGCATAAACTAACAACTTTATATGTCACTATCCAAAAGAGAGACCTGTGTACGGACAAATTAAATTAAAAAGAAAATAGTGTCTTCTACAGTGTTACAGGTGATAAATATTTTTTACAATTATCATACCTTTTCTAAGTAGTTTATTCTGTAATATCTAATTCTAAAAGTTCCCTCAATGGTAACGACTTAAAGTTAGTTACATTTACGAAATTAAATTAACTAATAGGCAATATCTGTATTTAATTGTATATCGTGGAATATTGATTTTATTATAAATTTAAATTTTGGGCAAAACTTATAAAAAAAAATCGTTAAATGAAAAGACAGAATTTAAGTTTTTATTTTAAAAAAAAAAACAAAATAATATTAACTACATCTTTTTTTCTATTTTTTTTTTACAACAGAAAGTACTAAAACTTGTAGGCAAAAAGACTACGATAGTAGCGTGAATAGTTGACTTTATTTTTGTGAGATATATAGCACTTCATACATTAATATATTCACTTTGATGAAGTGCGGCTCCGAGACTCTTGGACTCAAATATTATGTAAGTGTGTTCAATATAAGCAATTATTACAAGTTATCTACTGACCATTATTTTATTTAAGTGTTTTTGATAAATCTTGTTAAAAAAGACTACTATTCGGTAAAACTTCACATGTCAGCTCGTTAAGACATAAGCTTTGTTAGAAAACGGAGTTTAACGCTATTTTTTACATTTGTAAAAACGAAGGAAACGAATTATCTTAACACTAGACTAGGGTAGGCAGAGGGAACTCTGCCTACCCTACTGTATACGGGATACAACGTGAAGCTGATTTGATTTTTATTAAAATATGTTAAAAGTGGCATTGATTTATATTCAAATACCAAAACGCAAATTACTATTTACTAGAACCTAATTAATTTTCAACAAAATAACAAACACTAATATGTCGATACATTAATGTTCTAAATGACCAACCAAAATGTCCTGGTGGTCTCAAATCTCGAGTGGTATTTACAATAACTATTGAGCTCCAAAAGCGACTCGGATCTCCTTTAATTTGACTTGCAATAAAGCAAAGCTTTACCAAAATGAGATCAGCCGTGAGCGTTCAAAATAGATTAAACCGGTGTTCTGTTTGTACTTTAGGGTCTAAATAGTACCGAGATAATCCACCATGAATAACTCATAGTGTATTATCTGTTGACAAGTTTAAGCAAAGTTACTTTTGCAATAGATTTAGGGTTTTCGCTGAATATTTTCTAAAAGCGACGGGTAGATTACGTGCAAACATAACTTTGTTCTGTATTGGGTGACGAACGACCGAACGTCATTTTAGGGAATATACTCAATATTCCCTTTTAGTTTGTTCAAGCGGCTAACTTTTGAAGTTTTTCCGTGCTTACCCCATCTGTCGTCAGTAATGAGGTGGTGGTGGGTGGTCACCGCCGTGCTCGAAACATTGTGTCTTAATCTCCTTTGCTTTGTCCTTTGTCCTTGTTTTCACTTTCCCTGTAATCCTTTAGACGTAAACAGTAATCGATACTCGAAGCATAACACAAATGTATTTTTACTCGATTGTTGAAAGGCCATCTTAATAAACTTTCTGTTTCTATAAGCAATTGTCATATTTGTAGTTTTTGTGTTTACACAATTTAGTCAAATGTTTGTAAAAACGAAATCGGCTTTGAACGAAAAATAAATATGTATTGTGTCAGTATTATATATTTTTTCATTTTACGAAAAAGTTTCACAGAATAAAAAAGTATTTATATATTTTTTTGAGGCCAGTCTTCGTGCAGTGGCAAAGCTTTTCCCACTCGATACAATGAGATATTTAATATTTTCATTTCTTCAACTTGATGTCGAGGCAAATCGCAGCGTTAAGTTCCGCGTCTGTCAGGTTTCCTTGCCTACTCAGCATGTGCAGAATACAACGTAAATCTAAAAACATACCAAATTTCAACATTACATTCTAATATCTAGAAGTAATAACATTTCTGATTCCCAAAAGTTAACAAAGAAAGGTGTTGCATATATATACATACATACATACATATAACAGAAACAGGCTTCCGTCAGATAGACCGACAGCCGATAATTTGCCCTTTATTAGTGTACAAAAGGTATTGTTTTGGCCGCATTGTGTGAAGTGATATGTTTATTATAAGGCGGTAAGCTACAGTGGACGCCGAATTCGATGACACCGGCTTCCTTTAAAGAAATTGGTTTTACACAGATATAAAATATTTATTTATTAATTTATTATGATATTAGAATTTGTTAGAATTATAACTTCGATAAATTAATTTATGATCAGGTCCCGCTATTGTAAATCATCTGATATGTTGTAATTGTAGTTATAAGCTTCACCGTCATTTTCTAAGATGTAGCGGAATGTGGTTGCATATCATCCAAAACATAGCTGGGGATTGCGATATTTAACCTCTTTTTTATTTCTAAAATCACTCTGCACCCCGCCTGTAGCAGGTAGATAGAGGGATTCTAGTGTAAAGGCACTCTGCTCCTCGCCCACTACTGAATGTGTGAGACATTCCGCATTAAGTACCGAAACTACCTCATATCACATCGATTAAGTAAGACTCGTAAGGCTATGGTTAATTTCATCGCTTCAGGTGATACTTCCACTACATTCTATTCTTTGATATCTTCAGAATACTTCGTCATTCGCACTAATAAGCCACAGCAAATAATTGGGCAAGCCTAATTGCTGCGGCCGGATCGCCTCCGCCACAGTAGCATTGTTCACACCTGCAAACGGTTATTTAGAAATTCAACTGTTATTATACTTAATTAAGTATTCTGTACATTTTTTTGATATTGTTATTTAGTTTTGTTTTTTTTTTATAAAGCGATATAATTATAAAGTGACGTGTCACTACGTAATTCTTTCTTTTTTACCATAGTATATATTAATATTATTAGTATTACATACTTGTAAACTCAATGCCACGATTGATTGAAATTAAGAAATCTTAGAGATTACGTTTTATAAGAGCAAATCTATATTTAATATATTAAATACTTGTTAGCAAAATTTAGCTAATACTATAAATATTTTGCTTCATTAGAATCCTAGTCCTAAGACCGTTTCCATTAAGTTATATATGGTAATTACGTTCCCCCCTTTCCTCTAATTCTGCAGGTATTGCGTGTTAAATGGCGGAACTCAACGCCACTATTTGCCTCGTTACCAGTAAAAAAAGTAAAATATTAAACATTACATTCTCATGAGGGGAAATCGCACGCCATTACCACGTTTAACGTCGCACGCTTGTGCATCTGTGCCACAATCGCCTCTACAGCGTGCAAGCACAGGTAAAGCAATAAAAGAATATACCGACTAAAATCTATTGCATAAAAAACTCTTTCATTATAAAGTGACTAACTGCCTAACAACTTTACTGAACTGAACATAGTTGAAATTTGGCATGACCTACCTAAATGCCAAAATTCCCAAAGCTCAAAGAGAGTGTAGAGGAGTACTATGAAAAGATTTCACATAATTGATAAAATCAATTTAATTTATATAAATTAAGTTTTATGTAATAAGGTTCACGCAAATAGAGTTACAGCCAACAACGAGTAACAAAAAAATATATTGTCTATAGAAGGATAATCGAAGAGAATATAACATAACAAACATGAAAGAGAATATAAAAGAACATGTTTTAATTTTAAATATCAATATGATTTTATTTTATTTAAAATTATCTTTCCTTGTATGACGTATTTAATCGCATTATATCTCATTTTCTTAAGCATATCGGTGTGCATCACAGGCCCAATCACGTAAGTAAATTCGCTACGGCGACTCGCAGCGGACATTTTTCTATAGATAAATAATTAATCTCCACTTACACCTTTACATTGCACTATAGCGATTTTTAATAGTTGAAGAGTAGGTAACCAGGTAGCCAAGTTATTTAAACATTATAGGATATGATGATTGTAGGACCGAATACAATTTATTGTGTATTTTTATAAACAGGACGAAACGATAATCACTTAAAAATTGCATTAAAATAGGGTTCGATTCTTACTCGCAGGAAATAATTATTTTCATTTCCTTGCTTTGGAATATAAAGCGCGACGTTGAGTTCCGCCACTCAACACACAATATCTCAAAAATTGGGCATTGTGTATGGGGAACGGAGTGTCTTAACACTAGGCTTTCTCTACCTACCCAGCTATATGTTAGATACAATGTGAAAGTATTTTTATTGTAAAGCACTAAGCTATGGTAACTTTACTATACCTTACTTAGCTATGGTGACTAACCCGCTAGGGATACAGCGTGAAGCTAAGTTATTTTTTTATGGTAACCTTTGTATAAATGAAATATTTACAACAAGTCAATTAAGTCATTGCGGCTGTGGAGTGGCGTACCGAATTGTAATCTTGAAAGATGCGCTGAAAACCCGCTTACCTTATAAAATTGTTTAAAAGTGCGCCGTTTGATGACTTATATGTATATAAAATTACACAGTCACAGCTCTTTATTTTATTTTTACGTTTTTGTATAGGAATATTAAATAGTATGTACTTACATAATATATAAATATCACAAATGCTTTAAAATAATGAAAAAGCTCATGTGAATGAAGCTTACATGGACTTTGAAAAATTATAAACGCGACGTATGATAAGTTTTATTCGTGGGCGGTCACAAGTTCGTTTTTTTTACCCTCATAACTCAAAGCGATCCAATATTTACGAGTTTTCAGCTAAAAGATAGTTTTTGTAACATGAACACCAAACACCAAACAGTGTTCCGCATGGCCGAGGTTAAAGTACAACCATGTGTACAGACGGACACACATGTTCAGTATTAGTTGTGACACATATCTACTAATTGATACATATATCATTTGTTTAACTGCTTCCTTTGTGACGCCGATCAAACGGATTTTTGTTTTATTTTGTTCACAGTTCATAGATATTCGATAAATATCCGTTTAACTCTAAGTTTATTTCGTGCGGGTACTTATTTTGGTACTTTAAAGTTATGTTATAAGCATAATTTCGATGAAAACCCTCAAGGTCTTTTAAGGTTCAAGTCTATTTCGAAGTTTTATTTCGAATCTTAAATACACGAAAGAAACCAATAAAGACCTTATAAAAAATATCAATTGTAAGTATTTACAAGATTTTAAGGAAAAATACACAACAAAAACCATTTTCATTATTTAATCATTTATTGATATTGAAAAATATATACAGAAAGCTACTGCTTCCTCCTTTATATAAGTATTTTCCCCTCAATCAAAAAAAATCCACCTTTTAATAGCAAGCATTTCACACTCAAGCTTATTTTAATAGGCGAGAGCAGCTGAGCCCTCCATCGTGCCAATTATGCAGCCCTTACATTCACACCTACCCTTGACTTGAGATTTAAACGACGCTCCATCCGAAAATATCTACTAATAATAAGTCATGCTTATTCATAATTCACTTTTGCGGTGTGTATATAATTTTACTAATATATCTAAAAATATATTTTTTTGCTTCACGCTGTACCGTGCACATAGCGGATGATCCTGGGAACCTATTGTTAACACTCCGTGCCCCATTTTCCACCAAATTCTCCACCATTTTCCACCAAACTCAACACGCAAAGCCACCAGGGCTTTGCGTGTTGAGTATCGGACCTCAACGGCGCGCATTGCCTTGTAACCAGAGCAAGGAAATAAAAATATTAAATATTTTAATCCCCCGAGGGGGAATTGAAACCACAAACGACACGTTTTCAGTCGCCCACCTTTGCTCCTGAACAATGGGTTTCGTTTATGTATTCAAATAAATTAATAATTAAATATAGCATAGTAATTTTTTTAGCTCTACTTTTTTGTGACACAGCAAGGACATAGAAAACCTACTTTAAAAATATCTTGTTCTCGCTTTCCGTTTGAATTCGAGACAAAATATATATAAAATATAATTACATAAATTTTATTTGTCTAACAAAATACAGTCTTTTGTCCAGTATTATATGTATGTATGTACATCCTTAATTAGATACATACCATACATACTTTTAAATAAAATATAAAAACAAAATATTTTTTCATTTTCAAAGCATTATATATTTAACAACAAACTAACGAAACAAATGAAACGAAAATCTTTAAAAAGTGGTCACTACGAAAAGCTTTGAAGCGAATATGAAAATAAGAAACAGTGTAGTGTAGCGTGATTTAGAAGTGCGTAGATCAGTGGCTCTCAACCTATGAAAATGTATAATGCTTTTTGTTATAAATACGTTTTAATTTAAGAAACATTATTATTCATGAATAAAGATTATTTTTTTAAATAATTGAAATTTTTATAAGCATTTTTATATGCACGTTGTATGCAAAAAGGTTGTCAAGTGACACCCGAACCGTGTGTTCTACACTCAACATTAGGCCTCTTACCAGGATATACGAGCTGGTCAGACCGACTGTTGTGTGCGACCGAGTGTTCACTGCGATTTCCGCACAAATAAATGAACTTGTTAATATTTAATTGACATGTACATCGAGAAAAATTGAGTATCACTGGCAATGACCATGCGTTTTATTCACGCGGGTAGTGTATTACATCAGCTTTCACTCTCTGCTGCTCGCAAAAGGGATTTGTTGGCTAAACGCTTTGAAGATGTGTGTAGCTTGGTACAAGTTTTAGAAAAAAACGCTTTGTTATTTTAATAGAAATTTAAATATTCCTAGCAAGTATTTAGTAAATATTGTTTCAATTGATAGATTTTTTATTGACATATTATAAGACACGATAGTACGGAGTCAAATCAAATTCGGTATAAATAGTATAATATATTAGAGAAGAAATATTTTCTTAAAACAAAAATCTTTTTCTACCTTTATTGTGACAGATATTCAGCGCGTAGTAAATATTCCATATCGATTTTTTTTTTTATAAGATACTCAAATATGAATTATCTTAACTTGTACCACAGTACAACGTAAGCCGTCGTCGGCGCGGGTGTCTATGCGATCCGTCACTAATTGGTCATCGGGACACCCGCGTGCCAAGATCCTTTTAATTATATGTCTTCATCACAACTGTCAACGGGATAACTTTGTCAAAGAGAACCGAGTGCAGGAAAGATTTGTACGAAATTATATAATTATTGTTGAAGAAGATAACTTAAAGGTTCTGACAAAAGTTAGTTGTTATTTTCAATTGGCTTTTAATTTAGTATTTTTTGTTTACATTAAAAAATATTTTACTGATTTAGCTAGATACAATAGTGTCCTAGTCTTCCACTTTGCTACCCAAAAATAAAATTCGGTATTTTATTTCATTTTGATATAGTCCTTTATATTTAGACTCAGTAAAAATCAAACTCACTATCATTGCTTTCATTAGACATCCCCCAATTTCACCACAATAGTGTAAAGACATATGATACAATAATATCAAAGGAACACGATATAACAAATTATCTATAAAAATATTACAATATTCTTAATTAAGAACATAACTCCTAACAAAAATAAATGTAAAAACGAACTCCATATTCGATAATTAGGTGTTAAGACAAGAAACCGCCGTGGAAGTACAAAAAGAGCCACACACGTCAAAAATATGTCACTCAATTAGCGGCATCTGTCATCTTAATATTTATACGCTGAGGCATGCAAAATATGCAGCGGGAATCTCAGATCTACCGCGATATAGTTCGGTAGTTCTATTTTTCTTGAGAAGTTACAAAATTCTAATTTATAGTTTAAATGTTAGTTGTTAAGATTGAAACTCGGTTAAAGTTGTTATTTAAAGTTTTATATTTGAAGCACCGCTAATGAGTTGGTTGTCGCTTAGAATATTGAGATATTAAAACGAAAATTTGTGGTATAAATAAGAACTATATTTTTAGGCTTAAATTGGTTAAAAGCGGGAAAAGGAGTCCTAACTCCCAACACTGATTATTAACATCTCATCAAAGATCAAAAGTGTTATATATCGCTTATCGTATTTCATCTGCCTAGCCTGCTCTTCATCTTCTACTCAGCATTACCCTTGTCTAATGTCAATTTAGTCTCTAAGTTCCAACTTAACTTGCTTCGCTTTGCATAGTCTTAAACATCCTGATTGTTAGTCAATTGGCTCTCGAGTCCATCCTGCATCACGACATCCAGCCATCGCTTGTTTGGGCGTCTAACACGACGCTGAAAAAACAATACATGAACATTGTATTTTTGAATGCAAACTTTAGTTTGTGTTCTATCTTTCTAAAGTTTTAAAAGCGTCTAATGTTAATTTTGTATTAAAGAAATACATTTATTTAGTAAAATGAGCTTAGACAAAAATGACTCAAAATACGTACATACATAAATTGATTATTAACATCTCATCAAGGATCAAAGGACTTTAGATCAAAAGTGGTACATATCGCTTAAAACATTATTGTTATTAAATTACTTGCTCAATCCTTTAAAAGACATTCATTTTATACAAATATTTTTGTTAAATTTTTAGCAAAATCTATTATAAAAAAACTTCTTCAGGCAAAATAAAAATAAAATAAAATATCAACAATTACTTCTTTAGAAACTCTACATTTAATGCCTAAATTGTTACTTTTATATATATTGTTTATATATATATATAT
>DVQM01000339.1:0-18787 GCA_018231645.1 Heliconius ricini | reverse complement strand
GTGGTTTTCCATAATAAGAGATGAGTAAATATATATATATATATATATATCTATATATAAAGGCTTTTTTTTTGTATTGGCGGTAGGTGTAAGGTGTTGTCTCAGAATAGTAGTCCCTATTTCTGAGACAACACCTTGGAATTAATACAATAAATAAACTTTAAGACGTAAACCCGCCAAATATTTAGGATCTTATCATTTTGAACTCTCACATGAGTGCATAACTAATAAATATTATCTTGAGTAAAGCAAAAACTATACAAGTGATGATGATGAAAAGTATAGTTGTTATAAATTTTAAATAAATTATGTATGTTGCTGCCATATCGTAGGAATGAACATTTTGTGAAATTATCGAGGATATTATGAATTATCGCGTTCCATCCACTCAACTGAATTTGACTACATACTTGAATCTTCAACGTTCAACAATTGGTCCTAGGTCAAGATATGTCCTAGAATCTATTTTATAAAAAAATATCAAACATGTCATGGAGTAAGTATTATATTAATATATTTATTCGGTGTAAATTCGGAAAATCAGTTATATAAAAGAATAGCTTAGTATTTCCAATATAAAATAGACTTCTTTGTTAAGTTCCCCCTATCTTCTTTATTTAACTTATAGAAAGATAAGGGGTTAATCTCGTTACCTGACGATTGATAGATGACGATTCTGTTTAAAAAATCTTGTGCTTAGCTTAGTATACATCATCATTTTTCATATATATGTATATATATTATTATAATAGGATTACTTTTTCCTAATTTAGTAGGAAATTCTTAGAATCTTAACTGTATAGGTTTTTCAGGCACTGCTCTATGGTGGAATAATAAAAAGATTTTAAGATTTGATCAAATAAGAAGAATTTTAAAAAGTAACCGCGTATTGATCAACTAGATCATATGTTAAAATTATTCGATAATAATGGGCTGGCCAATAGATAATTAAGTAATTCATGAAGTGCAAATATTTCATTAAACGCCCAATCAATTCATAAAATAGTTAATCCTACGACATGGCCTCGACATAAACATCCAATAATAATATAAGATAGAACATCTTATATTTCAAAAATACGTCATTTAAAAAAAAATTAACGGTGAGAATGTAATTATTTAATTCTTATTTGATTTAAAGAAAATATAGTTCACACTTAATGTATATTAGCTACTTGTCGTTTAAGAATTTAAAAAAAAGTGAAACAAATGCAAATATTATATTTTTTAAGCTTTATTTCAAGCATCAAGCACAAATTTATGAAAAAAGCGATTGAATTAATAAATCATTAATATTATTACATGTTCATTCTCTCGCTCTATATTCTTTATGATTTCAACAAACCTGACTAGTTAAATTTTCCGCCAAATTTCACAATTGACAATAGTATTATGATAACAAAAAGAACATGAAAAAGGCACGAACGACCTAATAACGAGCTGTAAAAATATTTCAATTTATTGTACTACCCAAAAATTTTCATAAAATAATACGATTAAGAAAAATACAGTAACAAAAGAGGCACAGACGATCAAAAAAAATCTAAAGCAACACTACTTTTTAAATAAACAATAAACAACAATTTAAAAAGAAATACATGACTGGGAACATTGTTATTTCGGACCAAATCAAACTATACCGATAACTATATAAGCATATATCTTTGTAAAATAATACTTATGACTAACCCAATATGTTTTGTGTATATTGTAAATACTCGTATTTATAGGTTCACTACAGGTGAAGTCAGTATTTCAACTGTTTTTAACATCCATTCTCCTGTTGTGTAACATAATATTTTTATACTGCACAACCTCCTCGTGTATTCCCCATACAATTGGCGAAGTGATTAACTCACAACTGGCACGTTCGGAACGCCGTAACCAAATAACAGAACAGATATTTAGGTCCACTTGCATTCATTTACTTCGCTATGAGAATATAGTTCCATTTTTGTGGGGTCGTGTGAATATGATCTCCTCGTCGTCCGCGTTGACGCTCTCGGCGGTGGTGAGCGCGACGGTGTCGCTGTGCACCACGTGCGGGGACTCGTTGAACTCGTCTAACTCTTCGAGGCCCGCTGGAATGAAATGAAAATTATAAGATTATTAATTTTATATTGTGGCGCAGTGGGACAACGTCCGACAGTAAACACGGCGCTTGAGAATGGATCCTTGTTTTATTGAATGATAAATACTTAATTGCCATACCTCATGTATAGCAGGGTAGGCAGAGAATGCTTGTTGAAACTCCGTTTGGCGTAAAAGTATGCTTTATTTTCTTTATTACACACTTAAGATAGTAAAATATCTTTTTTTTAATTAAAAAATGCGGAACTCAAACTGCGCCTGTTCGACGGATAGCAAGAGGACAAAAAAGACTGACTTGAAACAAGGGGTAGAATGAGCAGATTTCTATTGATATTCTTAATGGAAATCTTAGAGGAATCCTACTTAAAAATTAACATTTTTGTTGATCTAATTTTTCACCACAATCGACAATAAACCTAAGTATATGACCAAAAAAATTAAACAATACAAATTTTGGAATAGCGACCATAAGAGTCGCTAATTATTCTAATAAAAAGATCTTTGACAATTGCATTTTTTGATCAAAATTTGTAACTACAGTTGTTGCGTGCTGAAAAACAGTAACTGCAGTGTAAGTTGCTTTAGAAATAATAGAATTACAGTCAATCTGGATAACTTTGACAGTTGACGAGCGATATTTTACAATATAGTTTAAAAAGTTCTTTTGTTTTATTAGTGCTCTCATAATTCTTTTCACTAATAATACATCAGTATAGAAGAAAATTTAAATTTTGTAATCTGTCAAAATTACCGCCAACAATTGAGTAACTTTACCACACAAAAAAAAACAATTCATAAAAAGGTAGTCATAATTATTCTTCTTATTAATCTAGGTAACATGGGTTCGTATTTTTATTAAATAATGGATGAAATAACGGAAACTAATGTTATAAAACAATCTTTTCGCAGTTTTGTCTTATATTACAAAAAAAATGGAATGGAATCAGTACAGAGCGTTTGGTATTTGACACTTAGGCAAAGTAAAAAGAAAACAAGTGAAAATAATTTAAACAAACAAAAAATTGTGAGAACTAGAATATTAATTGTCTATTTCCCATCAATTATGTAGAAACCAGGCTTCATTATACTAATTCTACAGGTACCTACTGCAGATACAGCATCATCAATAGCACATAGCACGTTTGAGGTTAATTGCGCTTCATCTATATTTCTGTTTTCATTTTATACAGTAAATTTTAAATTTACTTTATTATAATTATTAATTAACAAGTAATATATTGTTAGCGTACTCGTGTAAAAGAGGGTAGATTAAGGTGAAATAGATGATAAAATCAGTGGAATTGTGTCAATCGGGTGCTATTGCTTGTCGGCAATGGCCCCTATCGGAAGGAAACTAGTGTGAAGTATTGTCATTAGGTGATACATGTCACTTATTGCAATTACTCAGTATTTATTTCCTTTTAGTTTAGAAAGATATGGCCGATGCGTGTTTTTATCGTGTTTTTTTAAGAACTATAACCGCTTCCGATTTCTAACAATATAATAAAAATATTTTTTCGATCACTTACTTTTATCTTTAGACTGTATATGCAAGTAGATTAGACTGTATATGCAAGCACTATAGGCCGACGTTTACTCTAACTCTTTTTCCCGCATAGCAGAGTGTGATAAGTGTTCAAACACGCCGTTCTCTAGTTTCCGCACAATTTTCAAGTATTGCGTCTTGACGCTAGAAACAACGCAGAACGTCGTCTACAAGAGCGAGGAAATAAAAACAATATAAAATAATCATTTCCCCGAATGGGGATCGAACCTACAAACATCGCGCTTGCAGTTGGTTTCAGGGCTTAGGCAAATAAAACCGCGCAGTACAGCTAGTTTATAATAAGGTGAAAATTAAAAAAAAATACCTGTGTAATCAGAGGGTGCTAGCAATAAGTACTGTTCAGAACGTGTTGGCCACAACAAATGAGCCATCACAATGAACGCCATGCAGTCTGCTGAATATGTTATACCTATAAAAAATCTACGATTTATTAATTTATCACAAAAATTGATCTTGCCTTTGTATTGTCTATATGTTTTTTTAGTTTCACGCTGTATGCGTCATGAAGCAGGATATGAAGATGGTAGACAGTCCGTTCCGCACTTTCCGCCTAATTATTCGTGATACGACATTATTGATTGAAGGTGACACTCAACGCCGCGCTTTGTTTTGTTACCAGAGCGAGAAAACGAAAATAATATATTCTCCGACTAGGAATCGACTCCACAAGCTGCCCTGCGGGTTGTGAAGTCGATTCCTAGAGAGAGAGAGATTTTGGGAAGAGGTGACTCCATGGACTAGAGACCTTTCGAAGGGAATTTATTCTCTTTATTGTTCTACCTGTTTGTTTATTTTTTAAAGCTTTTTATATCAGAAATTTCTAATTATCATTTAAAAGTTTATACGTATTACTATGCTGACGTCGATATTGGAAAATTATTTAATTTAATAAATTATAGATGTATGTGTTTTGTTTTTTTTAATCTGGCGGGAATCTGACTTGAGTGGAACACAATGTCTCGTTTTATTCCGTTACCTCCCGCAGAAAATGAAAATATCCAATATTTAATTTTCAATCAAATGAAAATATCCAATATTTAATGTTCAATTGGGAATAAAATCCACAACCTGCCGCGTTTATAGTCGCACGCTTGTGCCTCTTCGTCACAACAGGCCTCAGGTTTTGTATACAATTAAATCACATCAAGCTTTATTGATACGCCATATCAGAGTTTGACATTAGAGTTGACAGATGCTACTATTATTATTAGACGTTATTATATTAATTTCTAAAAATACTCAAGTGCATAAACTATGTAAATTACGTTTAAATATTACACAAAAAATCATACTTATATAAATAATATATATAATATAATATAAATATATAATATAAAAACAATTACTGACCTAAAAGAAACTTGAATTTCCACAGAGGGCTAATCCCCAGAGCTATTAGAGCTATTATCGGTAAGTACACGAACCATACAAGGCTTGAGGCACCGAAATGGAGTAAAAAATTCAATTTTGGCATATTATGTTCGTACATCATCGTGTTGCGCAATTCTAGTACGAACCAAATCATAATGGCCACGCGCAGCGACAATATTAACCAACCTGGCCAGGTCTGATATTCGTCGATTTCTTCTATTATATCAACTTCAGTCTGAAAATAATAAAAATCGAAACAAAAAATATATTATTGAGTAATACACACATGAACACCAGTTTCACGTTTTTTACACGTAATAGTGTGGGCAGAGAGAGCCTAGTGTTAAAACACTTCATTCATTCTCCACATTCTATATGAAATTAAATCATCGTGTTTATTTGAACCGAACATCGCGTTTTGTCCTAACAGAGCAGAGAAATAAAATAATTCATTCTTCAATTGAGGATCGAACCTACAACTTATCATCACTTATTTACAGTTAGACACTGTTCTATTATGGAATTAATGATATTTAATTGTTTTGGCTAATTTTAAATAAGAACTGAAGAACTATTACAAAAGGACTATAGATTTAATTGTATGTTAAACCTTTTTTTTGGGGGGTGAAAAAACATAATTGTAAATGTCTATAGTAAATAGTAAAAATCTAAATAAATACAGAACCAATACTCGTGGTAATATAGAAGCAGTTTCACTAGTTACTAATTAAATTTCCGTTGGTTATCTATATGCCTGCTGATAGCTTTAATCTATTTCAAATTTCAACATAAAAATACTGAAACGAAAACTTTCTACATCAAACTCCCTGGTAACTGATCAGCTAGAAAATTATCACCCATTAAGTAGCTGATAATTTTCTAGTTGACAAAACGGGAACAACGCAAAAAAGAAAATTTTTCGTTTCGTTACTACTAATTTTAAATATCAGAAATATTTGTTAAATTCGTCACCGTCGTTGTCAACAATACACAAAAAAACAAGAAATACGTGCAAAAGTTAAAAACATGATGTAATCAGAAAACTACCAACGTCAGCCACTTCTCACCAGTAAGCGACACTATATCAGTAGATATTTATTTATTTTTTATTTCTACTGATTATTTCTTACTGATTTTTTATCCTTATTGTGGGAATTTTTATAAGACAACTTACTTTCACTTACAAGTACATGAAAAATAACTTACAGTATTCCATACATATAATAGTATATGTACAACTCCATAAACTATCCATACTCCAAACACCAGGGGTTTATAAGTCAGTTCAAGTCTTGTTACTGCCCAACCTTTTGCCAATAGTAAAAGTAGGAGCATGAATAAAGTCTGAAACATATTTAAAAATATTTAAATATTAATATAAAAAATCATCAATAAAAGATTTTTTTCTTTGAAGATATCCCGCATACATATAGCAGGGTAATCAGAACCTAATGTTAAGACACTCTGTACCCCAATTTCTACCCAATTTTTAATTATTGCGTGTCAAAACTAAACAAAGAGTTTTGTCTCGTTCGTAAGGCGGATAAAATTTAAATAATTCATTTCCTAGAGGGGGAATCGGACTCAAAACCATCGAGTTTATAGTCAAACCTGCCAAGCTTGCTGCTGACTAAGTAAGAAGTAGCTGTAAGCTTTTGTTATTAGAATAATATAATGTATAATAAGCAACGATACAGCTGCAGTGCCGTAGTGAGGGGAGGGCAAGGGGGGCATCATGCCCCGGGCGCTACACACAAAGAGCGCCAAACGGTCTACAAAACTATTTCAATATATTAAATTGGAGGTATATTTTGTATATACAATTATATGATGTTCGTCTGGGGGGCGCTAAAAAGGTATTTTGCACCGAGTGCGAGTTACGCCGTGCAGTGGCACAGCTGTTACCGTCTCAAGAATGTAAGTAACACCTATAAATATTCATAAAAAAATATAGAATTCTCGTTTATTTTTTTCTAATATAATGTCCATTCTTCATGCTTGGCATAAGTCCCGGCTTTTGTTGCCAAGGTCTGCCTTCCGACTGAATGAATCCACTCCACTTTCGTTCAGTCTTAAGAATCCTTAGTAGATAGTCCGTTGGCTCCCATATCCTGAATCACTACATAAAGGTTTCTTGAGGATCTAGGGGGTCCAACTCCAGTACAGACATAACAAAGCACTTTAGCTTAACTTAACTTAGCTTCAAGCTTTATCTCTAACGGGGTAGTCAGAGAGAACGGAGCGGCCAACGCTACGGTCTCTACATACTTCTTTCACCTCGTCCACTACCATCAACCTCTTTAAACATGCCCTCCGGGGGGTACTCATGCTTTTTACGTGACTTTCCTCCAGTATCTTTGAAGATCAACCGAAGTCCCCCCTACTTCTCTTGCCACTCACTTTTTTCCATAATAAATCTTTTTTCTTTCCTCACTCATTTATTCCACGTGCCCAAACCAGCTGAGCACGTTCTTCTTCATTCTCTCCATGACATCTTCGCTAGTACCTGTCATTCTGTGTATCTCTTCATTGCGGATTCAATCAGCTAAGACTCCGCATATTCTATGAATATATTTCTTCCATTCTTCTTCTGTAAGCCCACGTTTTGCTGCCGTATAACAACGTCGGTACCAACACTGCATTGTATACGTCTCATCAATGCAGCTAAGGCTCCGTTAACCATGTTACCGGCAGCAATACGCCTTTCTATATCTATCTCGTATCTTCTATCTCTACTTCACATACTTCCCAAATATACCCCTTCATTCACGTGTTCTAATATCTTACCATTTACATTCGATCTTGCATTCCGTCCATTCTTCATCTCTTTCAAAAACCAGAACCTTTGTCTTGTTTTAATCAGGCATAAACCATTATTTTCACACCATTCTTTCAGAGTACTGACCAATGCCAGCAACTCCCATTCTGATGAGCCATGAGCACTGCATGATCTGCGCACAACAGGCAATTCTCGTTCAAGTCTTTCACTCCCACATTTCTTTGATTCACACCTTGGAGACAGTTGACATGGCGCAACCTTGTTTATTCCGCTTTTTATTTTATTCCGCCATATATCCTAGACCGGCCAACCATCTCAGGCGACACTGATGGAGCTTACCCGCTATGTCATGGATCCTAAGACTCCACTAAATGTGTCACATACGCGGTCTGACTGTGTTCCGGCGCACATCTACCTCAGTATCTTTATTTGCGTAACTTGAAGCTCCTAAGTCCGCAATCATGCTCTTATATATCAGCCCCTGGCTTTGACGCAAGCTTGGGCGGCATTCTGTGGTTGTAAACCACGATAGTGACCTCCCGCCATGTGGCCCAGGTGTATACCTCTATCATATCACAATGTTCTAAGTGGGAAAAATGGTTTCTACAGTACCCAATCCTGGCTAAAATCTGTTAATATAGATTCTCTGACTCAGAGACATTACAGAGATCAATCATTGGCTCAAAGTGCTTCATAGTGTGACTCATAATCTAAAACTGATTCTTAATTTTACAGTAATAAGAAATAGAAATTATGACTTACTCTGCTCATAATGTCAAGTATGTCACCAGCTACAGCTAAGCCAGCAAAACCCACTCCATCAGCAGCATATTTCACAGCATGAACAACATTAAAGCAAAGTGCCACAAACTCAAGTATAAGACTGAATGTGAATAATTTTGTAACTGGATGTCTTTGAGTCCTAAAACCAAAGAAGTTTATATATGTGTCCAACATGGCATTGCTTTTCATTTTATGCATTTAATACATGAAAATGTATCTTTTACATATTTTATATTACATTCACAAATAAACTTAAGGTATTATTATATTTACAGCTTAACACTCTTTCAGGGGGGAACTAAACAGAGAAAACTTATTTTATTCTTCCCCTGGGAGTTTTTAGGATGTTGTGTTTTGGAACTCACTACTGCCCTTTGTCTTGCCAAAGTGGGGAAATTACAATAATTCATTCTCATCTCATTTTTTAAGTACCAATAAATTATCTTTTATATTTCTTAAGTGTTATTTCACACTTAGAAAAAAATACATTTTTTAGAAAAGATTTAAAAATTTCTATAAAATTTATTTGCTACATTACATTTTTATATTTTCTAGAAAAGTATTTTACCAATAATAAATTACAAAAAAAACTTAAATTACAATGTACTTAGTGTATTACAGTATAAGATATATTAAAATCAAAAAATATAAAATTAAATATACTAAAATAAATATTTATATACTAGTTTTGCTGTTTCACTTTTTTGTAATATTGAAAAAATAAGCATGGAACAAATTCACATATTAATAGCCCAATATTGTCTTGAAATAGTGTTACTTTTTTAATATCCATATTCACAACACATTCACACTAATTTTGTGAATGTACAAGAATATGCAAATTACATAAAGTGCAAATATGAATATTTATTACATCTCTAAACCTCTACACAAGCTACCACAACATGGGGTTCTTATAAATATAATCCTTAAGGATAATAACTTACTAGGTTATTACTTACCTCACAGCATAAATTTGTACAGGAAGCAGAATAATATAGCACAGCCAAAACATCAAATACAATTCTAATGTATTTTGTCTATCAAAAGAAAATTGATATAACATTGAATTATAAAAGGAAATATTTGGACTTCCATTAACAAGCCAGAAATCATATTGTATATCTTGTGAATTACTTGTTAAGGTTTTATTGTCTGTAGATGGAGCCCCAGTGTAGTGATGCCAAGTACAAGATTCTTCATCCAAATAGCATGATACTATTGACACATACCAAAATCTTAAAATATAAAAAATATATTATTAAATTTCAGAAATGTAATGGAAAAGAAATAAATGTTATTTATGAAATGTATATTATTATTATTATATACCACAAAATGTATTTATTATCAATTGGGTAATTAATAATTACAACTTGAATTCACAAATTAATAATACCCTATATTGTAGGTTTTTATATAATAAGAAAAGAAGTGGATTTTTTGTTACCTTGGTTGACCACTGTTTTTTATAACATATGTAAATTGATTATTTTTTATTACATTCCAGGGAGAATCTTCATCTACGCAGAGTTCCCCTTGCTTACAAGGAATTCTTCTAAATAAATCCTGCCCATTAGCATTACATTTAGGATGGTATGCTGAACCATTCAACTGTTGAAACATTACTTGGCAAGCTATTTCTTTGTCCACAATATCACGACTTTTATAATAATGTAGAAAATGTTGTCTATCTAAAACTGCAAATGTCACAGGATATTTAAACATATCCTTCGAAGTTAGGTTACCAAAAATATAACCATATGTTTCCTTCTGAAAATGGATATCTGTTTTTTGGAATCCAAATTTAACTAAAAACTTAAAAAAATCGCTTGTCGAAAATTCTCCTTTTATTCGGGTTGCTGATACAGCAAATATACAGGATAATAACAAAATTATAAGTTTACACATTTCGAAGTTAAGATGTAACAGAGCACTATTAATATTTCCTATACATTGGTTATTTCAATTTTACTATATATTGGTAAGTAGCTTCCTTCATTCTTAAATTGTCATATTATATTAGTTTTTTCACATATTTGTATTAATAACAATACAGTGCACCAATAATAAAACATCGACAAGCGAGTGAGGTGTTGTCAATTGTCATCTTGTACTCGTCCACAGAGTACAAACTACAAATTTAAACATAACAGAAAAACATGGGATTCTTCTGAAAATCTGATACGTACCGAATATGACACTATACCGTACGGCATGGTATTATTTCAAATTAACTTATATTTGTGAAATACAAAGTTATACAAATTTAGTTATGAAATCGATGCTTATATTGTTTGTTATATAAAATGTTTACAAATATAAATAAAGTTTAGTATCGATATAATTCATATTTATTTTTCCTTTACTTCTGAATAAATAGGGACTTATATTTTTAACCCACATTTAAATAGTGCACTAGATAATAAAATATTATTATCGTATTTATTAATTTATTTTAACCATATATTGTTTTTTTATTGTTATGAGGCATACAAACAATTCAAAAATTTTCTTCAACAATAATATATTTTTATTTAGTAGACTATATTGCTTTTTTATTATAGAATTTATGTTAAAAACTAAATAAATTATTTGTGGTGAGAATAATTTGCCAGATCTTTAAGTCTAGACCTACATCAGGGAGTCTATGTCTACAATCATCTATGGTTCACCAGTTCACAAAGTAACAACAGATTTCTCAATAGTCAATTCATCAATTGACAATTTGTACCTTCATAAGTAATGGCTTAAATTTATATATGTTTTAAAATATTTATGATATAAATAAGTGTCATTTGATTATATTTCTTTCTTGTCCTTTATTAATAGTATAACTACTTAATAAGATTGCAGTCGATATATTCATTGTAAAGATGTCCATTCAATACAAGAATCATCTCTATTGCTTACCAGTATTAGCAATTGGCAGTACTTGCTTGTCAGCCATAGCAACCACTAATATGTCTAACTAGCCATTTTCTTTGTGAGGACGGAGTTGTATACCACAAAATAATTAAAAAATTGTTTGTTTTTTGTCTTAAACCATAATGGATCAATGATAGCAGTGCAAAATATAATGCGTACAGTGTTCTTGCCCTGTAACCTCAATCAAGCGGAAGTGACAAGAACCTGCTGATTGTAGTGGATTTAAGCATTTTATCCAATTTATAATATTGCTACCAGTTTTAATAAGTCGTGTTTCATGTTGTTACCTAGTTACTATTCCAATAGAATGGTGGAAATAGGTGCACCACAACAACCCGCGGATGATAGTTTAGAAAATGCCGAATGGTACTGGGGCGATATTACACGGTAAGATTTTATCTATCGTTGTTTTTTTTATTTGAATCAATATTAACTTATTTACCTCATGTTATTCTAATTATCATACATATTTTTATGTAAATTGTTATGTATAGAAAATACAGACTTAGTTCTATAATGTAGAAATTAATAAAAATTCTATCTCTGTTTATTATACAAAGGCATAATATGTTTGTATTATATCTATTAGATTAACAATATGTATTTCTTATTTTTTTAATATTTCATTGCTTAAATTTCGTAACATACATATTAGAATATCAAAATTTAATAAATAAGCAATCATTATTAGGATATCGAAATTATTCAAAATATTAGTAACAAAATTACACATTTTAGGACGTCACTTAAAATATACAATTAATCTTTTTTTTTTTTATAAAATTATCATGTATATAAAAATCTTTTTATGTAAAATAGTGTCAGGATTTGCAGAAAACACATAGTTTTAAGATATATTCCACAAACACCAACCAATTTTGAACACATTGTGTGTTATATGCTGGATGTATACACCACCCAGTCTTTTTGAGCAGGGAAATAAAAATAATTTTAATATAATCTTTTGCCCGAGTGGTTATTCCACAACCATAAGATTCTCAGTCAGATGCTCTCCCACTACACAATGATGGCTATAATATTTCCACTTATTTAAAAAATGTTTTTTAGTGAAATACACAGTTCAGTGCCTGTCATAACATATTTAAGACCTTATTTTCATATCCACATTTGGTAACAAAACAAAGTGTAGTGTTTAATTTCTGCCCGTCACTTCACTTGTCAATGTCTTGAAAATTAAGTGGAAAGTTGAATAGAACTATATGAAATACTGCCGTATTAAGCATAAAAAAAATATAAAAAAGACTAACTTTATTTGTTTTTAAACCTCATGCTATATTCCACCCTAAGACTTATAAATGATAACAAATTAAAAATATTATTTTACAGAGAGGAAGTTAATGAGAAATTACTGGATACATGTGATGGTACTTTCCTTGTCCGCAATGCCTCAAATAAAGACACAGGATACACATTAACTGTAAGAAAAGGTGGTACAAATAAATTAATAAAAATTTATCATCAAGATGGCCATTATGGTTTTTGTGAACCATATGAGTTTGATTCTATTGTAGCACTTATAAATTACTATACAGAATATTCACTTGCACAATGTAACAGCAGTTTGGATATTAAGCTCATGTACCCATTATCTCGAAATCAAGATAGTGATAGTGGGGAAAATATAAATGATGAAACTTTAGAAACACGTTATAAAGAAATCCATAAAGAATTTGTATTGAAAACTCGAGATTACGATGAACGCTCTGACAAATACATGAGGCTACGAGAGGAAGTTAAATTCAAAAGGCAAGCTTTAGATGCTTTTAAAGAAACTCTTAAGGCTTGTGAAGATCATTTGAAGTTACAAGAGAAAATGCAATCTGAGGCTCAACCACATGAAAGAAATGATTTGATAGAGAATAATAGGCAACTTATAACAAGAGTCAACAGTCTAAGACAGGCCAGATTAAGATTAAATAATATTCTCAAGGACACAGTTGATTCAAATCTACTTCTTGAAAGAGAAATAACAAAATTAAAATCTGATATTATTAATTTATATAAGATAAAAGACCGATACAAAGTGTAAGTATTGAATGTAAACAATTCTAGCTAAATTATAGAACTACCAAGGTTGCGGCAGCACAATGTGTGAATGTGTGTGTTGTAAATGCCACAGTTGTGGGTTCAAGTCCCACTGGGAAAAGTGCATAATTTCCATACTTCCTCTTTAGTGCCCAATACAAATGCAATGTCTTAATACTTATTTCCCCATGCCTACACCTTTATATGCAAGATAGAAATAAAATTGAACTAAATAGAAATAAAATTGAACTAAATGAACTAAAGCCACAATAATTTAATACATTGTGTTCTTTTAATCACTGCCTTTCATTTTTAACCAACATCTTTTATCAAAAAGGATACAACTAAATTTTATTTAATTTATTATGAGAATATTAAGATGATGTCAACAGTATTAGTAAATTATGAATTGATATGTGAAACTGTGTCTAACTATATATAACGCGACGGTTTTTGTTTTAATCCCTACTCAAAACAAAGCACTGCGTTGAGTTTCGCCACTCAATGTATTCAAAATTCTCAAATAATGTTTTAACACTAGGCCCATATGTTCTTATAGATGGCTACAAAAACGAGGTAAAGCAGAGGAGTATTTACACGCATTAGAAGACGACAACATACATAAACTTGAAGAGCTATATGCACATCGTGAAATGATTACTTGGATGGTAGAAAATTGTACGCGTGAAATGGCTGAAAGGATGCTAGAAGGGAAACCCCAAGGCACATTCCTAATAAGACCCAATTCAACTGGCCAACTTGCATTGTCAATATGTTGCAATAATATGGTCTATCACTGCATAATTTTTAAATCTGAAAGAGGTTATGGTTTTGCTGAACCTTATAATATTTACAAGTAAGTAATTGATATCATATATTAAAACTGATTTTTAGTCATATTATTTTTACCACAGCAGGACAGTCAAAATAAACCTAGTATCAATACTTTTCGTTTTCCAACTAGACTTGAGACACTGTATTTGGATTGGGAACTCAAATGTTTGACCAGAGCAGGGAAATAAAACGAAGTCACTCCTCCAAGCGAGGTCACATCTCACAGCTTCACCAATCATTTCAGTATAATCTATTTTTTACTAACAATAAAGATGGACTGTTGAATTTTCAAAAAAATAATTATCTTAAAAAATATATAATATATTTAAATGAAATTAACAGGGGCTTCAAAGTAGGTTAATTTTGATAAATTATGTATTAACCCTCCATATTTCTATAAAATAAAAATTTTAATTAATTTCTTTTTATTTTAGGACATTGAATGAACTTGTATTACATTATGCTACTAACTCTTTAGAGGAACACAATGAACAATTGAGGACTGCCTTGAAGTATCCTGTAAATGCACACTTTGTGAAACCTGATAAAAAAGTACATGACACACAAACAGATCTGAGCCAACATGAAACACAGCTTCATTACCAGCGGAGAAGACAACGTCACCCACTGCCATAGTGAATCAGTGAACTCAGCATGGCCTAAATCTCTGCTAGTCATTTTGTGAGTAAAAAGACTAGTTATCATCATTATGGATGGTAAATATGTTGTGTACTGAAGAGAATCACTGATATTGTGAATACTTTTTGGCTTAAAAGGGGCCCATCCATAAATTACAGTCTCACTACTTTCATGACTTTTTGACCACTCCCGCGTAAACTCTGCTGGTCATATTTGGTTAACCACCTAACCTACCTCATCATATATATAGAGTGTGATGTCAAATATTTTATAAATAGCTATCTAAACGCGGCTTCGCCCGCTTAAACTTATGGTTATATATATTATACAAAATATTTACATAAATTATAGTCTGTGTTGTTCTAATGTGTCAGCTACATTTCTCTAAAGTTTCATGTAATTTAAGTTCAGTATTTTTTTTCCTTAATGTGGAACAAATATCCATCCTTACACACTTTGGCATTTATAATATTAAGTAGGATTATACACCTACAAATTATTCAATTTAAGACAGCAGTTATGCTTATGCCATAAGTGCACATAACACTAGGTTCCCAGGTTTATGTGTGGGATATAGTGTGAAGCTAAAAAGAAACAATGAGTGTGTCCATGCATATAAAAAACTTGTAAAGAAATATGACTGTTATCATATAAACAATCTTATAGCTTTTCAACTTTACAATGTCTTAAAAGATTGAAATATATTTAATATGACAATTTGCAAGGAGAGAAGTATAAACAAAATATAATACAAAAAATTGGGCCTCCCTCACTAATGTTATGAGACAAAAAATATGTTGCTATTTTGTATGATAAGTACAATAAATACAATTATATTTTAAACAAACAATTAATTAGAAACCAGTGCAGCTTTCCCATATTTATCCTGCTAATAAATCCTTTTGTATCATATTATATTTTGATATGTGATGTAGAAGAACTTCTCCCTACCCCTTGTCACACAATGTCACACTTCGTCGACCCGGTTCCCTTCTCTCTTAAATAAAAACGTAATTTATGTTATGGATGCCCCCCAAAGCATAGAATGAGTACGCTGATTTTGAATTCCATATAAAATTATCGACCTTAATTATATATATATGGATATAAGATTAATAAGATATAAGTTTAAGATGCTATGTTAATGCATCTTTTGTAATGTGATATTTTTTGATAATTACCTAATGTGATGAAATATTTGTACTGTATATTTCATCTGTGCTCATGTTTTAGGTGTGGATGTTACATTCATAGTTGTTTCATGTTATACAGTGAAAATGGTCATATAATAAAACTTTGCATTTTGATTATTGGTTTTGAAAATTTAAAGTTTGCAAGTATGGGTCAAATGTACAAATGTAACTTTAATATTGTTGATTTCTCTTACATGTTGTGTTATACACAATTTTTTTTATATTATTAATCTATATTTTAATTAAGATCTTCAGTAAATATGTTTCGAGTGATAATTTATATAATGTATACCATATTTGTTTTAATCACTGTATGAATAAAATTATACCAAACATAATTTATAGGTACTATTAATTTATATAATAATTCACTTCATATGCCAGACAAAGGTCAAATACGTTTTGCACAATTTCACATGTCCAATATATATATAAATACATAACCATGTACAATTTACTAAACACGAAAGTGTAGGTTTGCCTATATCTTTATATTTACATATGAAGCAAAACATTTGTACCCCTTTTTATGAAAATTTTCAATTTTGTGGTATGTAAGAGTATGAAATTTGGCACAATTATGGTTTGTAAGGAATGCGAATGCTATGCATTTTTTTTAACAATTCATAAAAAATACATTCAATTAATAAAATATATGTAACACACACTACCATTTTTGGCAATATACACATTATGTAAAGTTACATACATGTTGCTATAGCAATGCAAAATTAAAATAATTAAAAAAAATGTATATTTTTACAACATATGTCTTAAAATCATACACATTTAAATTATAACAAGGTAGACTAGCTATAATACAATGTGTGAATAAATTACCTTGGTATACTTAAAAGCAATAATATATATATAAATTTATAAGTGTATGGTAATATTGTAGATAAGGGGCCTAAATTCAAATTTATTTATTACGTTTTTTTGGAAATAAACATTTCTTGAAATGTGACTTTTAGGTTGGTCATGAGAAATCTTCATTTATTATTTATTTTTTATAAATGATTTATAAATTACATCAAAAGTTTTGTTTTACACTAAATTTCACATAAAATTAAACTGAATGAAATCCAGTTTCATTTAAATAAATAAATAAAAAGTATGTTGGTGAATAATTTTGAGTCATACAGTTATTTTTAAATGGATGCCATATTATTAGCCTCTTATCTTATCAATAATATTATGCATATAAATTATATATAATAAATTGTAGTAGTTGAATAGATAGATGTTTAACTTAAGCACAATAAGTCTTTATTTTTTTACCCACACTATTAATTTGTATTAAATATATATTTATATACTACTTCCAGTAGTGGTTAACTCAATATACATTGAATGTATAATTTTACTAAAAAAATAAATACTTTTTTATTATTATATAATTTATATTTATTAGAATATTATTTACCAAATAGTTTTGGTATGTAAATATAGAAATATATTAAATGGTTAATGTTAGGGTAATCAAAACAATTATTGTTTTATATAAAATTTAAAAAACATTGCTTTAATGTATAACATATAAGATATAAAAATGTGTAAGTTACAGATTATTTAAGCGAGATTATTAAATTGGAGTTATTTTTATATTTACGTCTGTAAGTATTATTACATTTTGTATGTATATTTGTTAAAAATATATATTATTACTTTGATATGTGTATCAGAATGATAGTAATTATGTAATCTACTTGATCTCAATGGTAAATTAGTTAACAAAAATTATATAAATTCAAAGAAATGTTTTATTAATGCAGTAAACCCCAAAACTAGAACTATATATCTTTTAAGAAGCTCACAAAAAAGTAGCCATTTTTATATGTAATTTAAAATGTGTTGAATAAACAATTTATCAGTACCTTCTAATATTTATTTACGCTCCTATTTTTGACTGTAACATTTTATACAAAAAATACCAGTCGTGGCACAGTGTCCCTGCGCCCGTCCGCATGCACAGTCAATGTCACATTTGCAGTCATACACTGCACATTTTATGGGATCTATTTCCAGTCGAGAAAGTGAAATATTTAATATGTTAATTTCTTCGCCCTGTCTCTATCGAGTTCCAGGTTAATACGACATTGGTGCCTCCGAAAAACACATCTATACCTCTCTGGTGTTACACGGAGTTCACTTATCATCAGGTGACCAGTACGCGCGTTTGTATGTCTTTCCCATAAAAAAAACGTTCATGTACCAGTAGTATATGTTTAATTTCAATCGGTATACTATTTTAAATAATGTTGTTCGACAAATTCTTTATAAATGTTTTATTAAGTTGGGTGAAATTTTACTTTTCAGTGTGCGTATAAATTATTTTCTGGTGATATTATTATTAGGCACGAATGTAACGCGGAAAGGATTAGCAAATTAATAATTATATATTTCAAGCGGACGAAACCGCTAGCGGGTCGGTAGTGTTCAAATAAAATTATAATGTGGCCGTCGACCCAACACACTCAAATAAATATAGTTGAATTTTTTTTTTTTTTTTTTTTATGGAAAAGGACAAGGCAAACGAGCGTTCGGGTCACCTGA
>DVQM01000338.1:0-18811 GCA_018231645.1 Heliconius ricini | reverse complement strand
TAATAATTAAGGCTGTTTGTAATATCTCTATTTCTTAATTGAATAATCATCTAATTCAAGCGGGCAGCAAAGCCGCGGGCAGGCCGCTAGTTTTACATAAAAATCCATGTTATATTACAACAATAAATTTGTTAAAAAAAGATTTACGGCCCTTCACATTAAGTTTATGAGCTTTTTGCGTTAATGGCTACTTAACTTCTGGTATAATATAACTCAACTTAGGCTTGAAGATTAAATAAAAACGTAATTGATACTTTAAAATATAAAATGTGCTTAAATCTAAAGGTTACTTTAAAAAGGGGAAAAAAATACAATGCTTTTATGCTTAATAATGTTATAAATTAATTAAAAAAAACAATTCCCTTTAAATTCATGTGTTAATTAAGGACTTTAAAGGGTTTTGTTAAAGAGAATACGAAAAATATACATCATAGTGGCGCGGTGGGTCGTCATCATAAAGGCGATAGTGGTGGGCACGAAATCTTGAGATTTTTTTGGGGTCCAGCATTTGAAAACAATTAAACAGTACGGTCCGTCTGACTGCCTGTCAATATCATTTATCTCAAGATCACATGGAGATAGCGATCTTAAGTTCATATCAAATATTGTCTATGGTCTCTTGGAGCAAAAAAAAATCAATCATCTGTCGCATAATAGTATTTAAAATGTATTTTTTATAGACATATAAGGTTTTTTTTTTTAAACTTAAAAAAACAAATTTATAAGTTTAGTTAGTTCTAGTTATTTTATACAAAATGAGTATAAAATAACTACCACTAACTAAACTTATACTGAGACTCCAAGTACTATTGATCCACTGTGCGCGAGGCGACTCGCACCTTACCGGTTTTTTTAAATGGAGACCTGAATACCACCACACAACGCAACATCTTGAATTCAATTAAAAAATGGACAATTAAGCGTTTTTTGTCTACGCGGAATACAGAGTGAAGTTTAAAAACAAAATATTGTTTTTTCGAAGAATTTTGCCCAAAAACTGAAATAAGTACATGGCTATTATAGAATATGTAAATTTCAAACTTTTTAATATAATTTTACCTGTATAACTATATAGAGTGCACCAGCGGCTTTGCCTGCGTGGTTAACTAAAAAAGGAGAAAGAGTATCTTCGCAACACGTGCAGGAAAGTCAGCTCAACCGTTTTTGCAATATTTTTCAGTTCACACTTTCCTGTAGTTTCTAAGATTAGCTTGTTCGACCAAAGAAACTCTTCAGCTTTACGATATTAGATAGAAATACATATATAAGATTTAATTTAAATCATAGGAAATTCACGAGCATTCATCCGAATCGTATTATAGTGATGATGTTGCAATCGCTCAGCTAAGCCTAATGTTCCATTACAATTTCACACACCGTTCATTGCTATTTGATGGATAGGGCGCAAATTATACATATTTCATGTATTATAATAGCTTTTGTCTATGTTAGGTATATTTGGTAAGTTTGGTTAGTGGAAATTTCTTGTACCTTCGATTTTGAGTGTGTGGGCTTCAGAATTGGATTCGGACAATTTTTTTTTTCAGTTTCACATTTTTTTCCCCGAATTCTGAAGGCATTGCATATTGATTGGCGGAAGTTAACGTCGATAATGGAGAAGAAAAAATGAAAAAAGTTATCGCCGATAATGAAGAAGAAATGAAAAAAGTAATTTCCTCGAGTGGAAACAGAACCTATAATCTGTCGCGTTCAATCTCACGATAGTGTCACTGTACCACGACCAGCTTCAAATGTTTTTAAAAATTATTCATATATATTTAGTTATGTTTTATACAAGAGAGGCAGAGATAGCAAGAATTTATAATCAGATAACAAGACAATCCTTTCCCCGTTACTCGCGCGATTCAAGACATTGCTTACCGAGAGTCAACGCTGCTTTTGCAGATACATTAAACAACAAATTAAGAATCAGAGCTTCAAAAATATTATAAGAAAACGGTGCATTTAGCATTTAGTACCTCCGTATTCGAACACAATGGCTAGGAGCGCAAATTTTTTTCACTTTTTCCTCTCTATATTTCTATCATCAATCATCGGAGCTTACTTTGTTATGGGATTACGAAGAAACACTTATTACTATTATATTATGTCGAACTTTATACTTGTTTGATATTGATGATGGCAAATTAATTTGGACTTAGGCAACTTCAATAACTTTTGTTGGTTGTTTGTTATTTTTGGTGACTGAAAAGATTTAATTATACCATTAATTCTAAACTTTTAATATAAACAAGAAAAGCTAAATGTTATTATTCTCTTTCTTTACTTTTTTTATGATTCTCACTATATCCCGCACAGCAGGGTAGGCAGAGCGACCCTGGACAGCTACTGTTAAGACTCCGTTCCCATTTAGACACTTTCGTTCCCCACTTTTCGTCGAATTCTACATGCATTGCGTGTTGATTCGCTGGACTGGAGTTTTTGCGTCATTACCGAGAACAATGCAATAAAAATATTCAATAATTCCTCGAGTGGCAATCAAACACACGGCCTGTTGCGTTTATAGATGCACGCGTGTGCATCTACACAAAAACTTGCCTCTAATCCTTTTTTAACTAAATTACGAGAAAAATACTTTTAAGACTTTGTCGCTTGTTTCGTTTGCATGGACTTTGTAGTTCTACTACTATTCACTATCCGATGTTATTGAATCTTGTACCGGATGAGCACTCCTTTTTCCAGTTGCCATCCGAGTTCATTTTTTATGGCTGTGGAAGTGACATGGAAATATGGAAACAGTTTTAATACTAGAATATATGGGATAAATCCATATTAGAAAAGAAAACGTTACGACATATTGCCAATTATTATATGCCTTTCATCATCAGTACCCACAGATGCCGATGATATGCAATAATTAAACAGTATACGTAATGCTTGTTTCTAATTCTGGTAATTAACTGTAACCAATTATCCTGTGAACGCGTGGCGTCTCAAACATAAATAATTGGACTAAGCTATTTGATCTATTAATCAGGATGTCATCACAATAATTTGTATTACATTGTATTTGTATTAATAATACAAGTAAACTGGTATGTCTCTGTTAGGAGTGTAATTGGTAGATGTTTTAATTGTTTCTGCCTATCCTGTTAGTTAATTCAGAAAAATGTTAACATTTTTTAACTTCACGTTAAATCTCGCACACATCCTGAAGCAGAGGGTATCTAGGAACCTAGTGTTAAGATAACTCCGTTAACCACTTTTCGCTGAATTATGGAAGCATTATAGCTTGAGTGGCGGAATTCACCGCCGCGCTTTTGCCTCGTTACCAGAGAAGGAAATTAAAATATTAAATATTAGTTTTCTTCGAATGAGAATTGAACTCACAGCCTGTAGCGATTACAGTCGTACGTTTGTATTCCTGCACCATTACTGGTCTCATTTCTGAATTAACCGAAATTAACATTGCATTGATGGCTTTTCCCCACTGACAGATAAACAGTAGACAAAGTGCGACGTTAAGTTCAACTACTCAACATTTAAATTGATTAAAACGTACGGTTACGTGTAGAAGTCTATATTAAAAAATATATCTTCGATTTAAAAGAAATTAAAGAACTCAATACTTTACGATTCCAATTAGCTATTTCATTATAAGTGTAAATATAATATATAACATAACTTTAAAAAGAAAAAATCCCGAGCGTAACCAAGCTAGCGAACATTCATAATCCATGTATTCGTAAAACCACCTATTCACGTCTGAATAGTTAAACCGAGGGCCCTAATATTTCTCCGATACCACTTTACCCTTTATAAATAGGTATGTTCCGTCCTACACGACCGATAACGGCCAATAACGGCCTATAAGAGGGACATCGTTATGCCCTGTTATTTTTTATAACTTTTCCGTTCGATAAATATGGGTAGCCGACTATCGAATCTGTATGGAAAGATGGGTCATACATATAATGTATCAAGACTTGCCTACAAAGTAACTACTGTATACAGATACCTATAACGTACTTCAAATTTAATTCTTAATCTTATATTGCTGGAATTAGATATTATTTTAGCATGATTTATTTACGCTTTCAAGCATGTGTGTTAAGTTTCTCAATTATTTGTATGTTTGTCAATAAATTTCTTCGAAACTGAAGGTTGTATCGATGTATATTTTTGAATGTAACTATAACTATATTTTTTAACATAATCTATTCATTTTTTTATTAATAACGTTGAGTTGTTAAAAATATCTGAACGTGCGAACGTCTGAATTTCCCGGAACCAAAACCACTTTGGTTACAATTCCGGGAAATTTATATGATTGTATGCTATATTTTTCTTTACATTAACTTTAGTGAGAATTTGAATTTCTACCTAGACCTACCATCCATCAATAATATATTTTATAACTGGGACTATATAACCCGAGCTATATAACCCGCTGGGGATAGAGAGATCTCTATCCCCAGCGTGGTAAAAAGAACGAGAGCAAAACGCCAAATATTTCTCTACTCTTTTAATCGTCGTCCATTGTCATCAAGGACTTCATACAGGCCCCCGGAGGGGTCCTCGTGATTTTTACGTGACCCCTATCATCATCGTTACTGTTTTCTCGAAAATCAACAGAGGTTCTCGAAGGCAATTATATTTTCTGAAAGAACAAGCTGAATGAGTGACAAAGAATCTATACAATATGGCTTTTTAAGTGTATGGATTTTTTTGCTGTTGATGTATTAAAATCTGGATATATTTTATTTTATTCATTTTATACACAATTTATAAGAATTTTTAGTAAGTAAGTTAGTACAAACTGCTCATCCAATGATATGAATTAGATTTAATTTAAAAACAATTTGCATGTTTAAAATTTAAAAGTTCATAGATACTTATTTTTCATATATAAATAGTTTATCTACTACTAAAGTCATATATAAATAGTTTATCTACTACTAAAAGTGTAAAATTTCTTCAAAACTCGCCGCAAAGTGAAATAAACCCATTAGTGGTTTGCTTCGAGACTGAAACAACGATAAAAGAAAATCTTTATTAAACGTCCGATTGTCGCCTTTCGTTTTCGTCGTTAAAATTTTTGTGATTGAATTGACCTACTTCGTGTAATGAAAAGCTATAATCAATAGAGAAATATATTTTATTTATTATTTTTTTATTTTAACACAATAAAAAGATATTCATTATATATTTATAGAGGGTTCAATCTAATATAAAGAAACCTAATATAAAGAAACTTTGTTCTTCACTTTCCTTCCAAAATTGAGACATATAATTTAAATATACTTTTTAGGAAACATTCAATTTTACATAGCGGGATTTGCATCCTCGCCTCTTGTTAACCAAGCGCCTAATAATAAGCTATACGTTGTCATCGGGATACGTCGAAATTCCTATATGCTTATTGTTGCTGGTGTCTCTGTAAATAGATTTTTATTCCGTTCTTAATTGTTGAAATTCCGTTACCCGAAGATAATTGCTTAGAATTATGATTTGGGGAGAGAGAATGCTATTATATAATTTAATAAACACCACTATATTAACAAGGCGAATTAATAAATTAATTATGGAAAAATGGAAATTATTTTAAGCTTAAATTGAGAAAATTGGGTCACATTTTTACAGCAATTTACAATTTAATGACTTTCTGTGTAAATAATGATTCTTAATCGCTACATATGACGCTTTAAATTTTATCGTACAAACTTAACTGATTTTTAAATTTCATATTTTCAGGAATCTGATATGTTCTGTGATCAATGCGCTGCAGCACAGCGTCTAACTACAAACGCGACGGACTCGGTTTCCTTTCGGGGGAGAAGAAGAATAATTTTTATTTATTTGCTTCAGTCTCTGATCCTGGCGCCGGGGTACAAGTGTGACTCTAAACGTGACTGGTTGTGGATTCGATTCCTCGAGGAAATTAAATTATTTATTTAAATTTATTATGTTCTCATTTCTTCGCTCTGGTGTAGAGGCAAAAACGTGGCATTGAATTTTGCCATTCAATACGCAATGCTTTCAGAATTTGGCAGAAAGTGGACAATTAAATGCCTTAACATTGGGTTCCTACCCTTCTTTGTGCGGGAGATAGCGTGAAGCATATTTTTTTAATCATTTACTTAGGTAACAAGATAAAGCGCGCCGTTGAGTTCCGTGACCTGGAAATTGGTCGGTTCGTGGAAAAGGAAGTGTCTCAGCATTAGTTTACTGCCTGCCTATCCGATGTATGCGAGACCCAGCGTGATATAAGAAAACATACGTTGAATAATGTTCTATGATATATAAAAAGAAAATAAATTTAAAGTAGGTTTATTGTATACCTACGTAATCGAATACTGCCAACGATGCCACGCTAAAAATATAATAAAAGCATACAAACAAAAAAGCTAAATTCAAATTAACAAAATATTTCTTTCCTATTTTCTCTTACCAAGAAACCATTAAAACGGATTCATATTTCATTATTTCTAAAGAAAATCTCATTTTCGTTATATTAAAACAACGTATTAGTAGCTAATATAACTCCCCAAATGGAAGCTTGAATGGTTTCCATAATGTATTAGTAATTAATCATTCGCCCCTGATGGATGACGTTTCTCGTAAACAACATCGATTTTTTAGTATACATGAATTGGGACTTTAATTAATCATTTCCGTTGAAAAAAAATTAGATTTTTTTATAAAAAGACTGAAAATGAACTAAGGTTGATGAGAAAATATATGAAGAAGAAATCTGTTTAAGGATTTCAAATATGTATAGCTTCAGGCTTGTGTACCGTTAACAAATATACTTTCTTATTTAAATAAAATATCTTTAAGCAAATTAATAAGTTATTCATTTATCTCTAGCAGAGTAGTAAGATCTTTAAAATAACTTTAATTGTTTTGCCTTTTTAGAAATTAAGGAAGGAAGGTAATTAATGTGGGTCCGATTTTCGCCTGAATAAGTTATGTTCATTTCCGTTGTCGTAAATGTGAAAATTCGGCGTCGTGCATATTCTGCTATATGTGGGCTACACGTACTATGTTTTACCATAGAGAAAAATGAAAAATAACAATTTAGACGAGTATAGAATATAGAGCCATATTGTGAGAATGAGATAATCTTAGTGTTGATAGATGTCATGACCGCCCTTAATTAATTTTATATATTATATATTTAATTTTTCGTGTATGGCGCTTACAAAGCTACTAAGTGAAATTTTATTAAAGAAAAATTATTAAAACGAGATATCTTATGAAAATACATCGTAACACAAAGTAATGTTGCAACTATGCGATAAGATATCAAATTTGTCTTGTCTTCTATCATTTATCACGACGTCTCCATATTACTTGCCCCAATAGGGCACGCAAATGCCAACTTTAAGTCAGTGTCAAAAGGTCTATTTTGTTATACCTATTCTATACAAAACTAACACATGTTAAAAATAATAATGCTTATATTTCCGCCATTAGATGTTTTTTTTGTTGCCAATTGTACAAACTCCTTTTTACAGCAAAGAAAGAGGGAAATACATACATTTATTACATTTATATCTTTTTCCAAATTCGTAATTGTTAGCTTCACGTTCTATTGATGCAGCACCGTTGAACTCTCGCTAGAACGCTCAGAACTCGATGTTTCGAAAATTGGGCGATCGGAGTGTTTTAATACGCTGTCTCTGTCTACCCATCTTAAATGCGGGATACAGCGTGAAGCTAAAAAAGTTAAAAGATAAAATCTAATAAGAAACAAAATCTTATATCAATCTTTCCAGATAACTTTAGCAACATTGCGGTGTCAACTTCCGCTTTCGCAAGGTCTGAGACCGGTATTGGCAGACGTTTAACTGACTAGTGACTTTGTTATTTCCTTATCACTTTAAATTGGCTTGTTATTTCTGGCAGCTACTTAGACAAATAAAATTTATCAAACCATAATAATATAATCTTATTTGCTGTATAGTAATTGAAAGTTTCGTACATTTTATTTTATTGCTTCTTGTATTTTTTTTAGTATTCCTCTGTATTCCGCATATAACAGTGTACGCGCAGGAAACCTAGTTTGTTGAATGATGGAACTCAACGCTGTGCCGCACTTCGTCTCGTTACGAGAGCGAGGTGCCAAATAAATAAAGATAATTAAAAAGAAAGCTAAAAGCTAATCACTTAATTAAAAGCCTTATTTAGTAAACGAAAAAAACCGCTACTAATGAACTAGAAATACCAATTTTTACCGCTCTTCTTATTATACAAAATAGAAGTATATTTTATTTTATAAATGTAAAAGTGACAGCGTGGCTTTAATATGATCGTGCAAAAATTGAAAAGCCCCTATCAAAGCACCCTGTCTATACATTGTCGCGGGAACTTAATCTTAGTGACAATACCAATTCTACAGCGTCGGGTGGTGAGCTACTGTAGTACAGTGTAATGGATGAATATTATCTATTAGCGTGCCATTTTATCTGGATTTTGTAGAAGAAAAAGTAATAGTAATATTTTCTATAAAAAATCGGTTTCACCCTTTTTTTCCTTTAAGCAAAGTGAGTAAAGAGAACCTAGTGTTGAACACTCCGTTTCCAATTGATGTTTTTAGAGATATTGCATTTAGTTTAGATTTGCCTAGCCTACCAGCATAATGAAAAATATACTGGTATATTTTTTCGTTGAGTGAGGGCACACGACTGTAAACGCAACAGGTTGAGGTTTCGATTCCCACTCAAAATAAAATATTCAATATTTTCGTTTCCACCCTCTGGTAACGAGGGTAGATGCGACCTTGAATTCCACCACTCAATACGCCATTTCAGCACAATTCGGCATGCGGAACGGAAGTGTCTTAATGTGTCTTAACACTAGGTTCTTCTCTGCCTACCCCACTATGTGCAGGATGCAACGTGAAACTGATCTCTTCAAGTTTATTTATGAACAGCGAAACTAAAAAAAATACATAAAAAAAATAATATGAAACGTGATCTCTGCCATCAACATACTCTGTTGTCAAAATGAGGAGCCATTCGTAAACGGAATTGCGCGCGGGAATGCCTGCTTGACGATTCAATCCGCTAAAAGCTCTTTTCCTCGGAGGCCCTTGAAAAACTTGTAAAGAATATATGAGTGCCAAAGTTCCTGCCGATCCAATAAAAAATCGAGTCAATGTACCGACTACTTATTATATAGTATTCATCATTTGTAGCGTCACTCCGTGATTTAGTACAACGTGGTTCCATAATTATGTACATGTGTTTGCAAACTATATGAAGGTATAAATATGACAAAATGGGATTCGGAAATATATGTTTTTATTTTTCTACAAGGATTCGTTAATCTAATAATACGAACGGATAGCTTGACAATATGATTTGGCTTGGTTTTTCTGTCTATCCTCTTTTGAGTGTGCGAAGGGCTCTCCGCAGGATACAGTTTGCAAAAAAATAAATGGAGAGGTAGTATATGAGAGGTAGTATATGTTTTTAAATAAATAAATCAGCTCCACGCTGTATCCCGTTCACAGCAGGGTAGGCAGAGGGAACCTGGTGTTAAGACGCTCCGTTCCCCACTTTCCGCCGAGTTCTGGAGGCATTGCGTGTTAAGTGGCGGAATTCAACGCCGCGCTTCGCTTCGTCACCAGAGCAAAGAAATGAAAATATAAATGTAAATACATATTTCACTTCCTCCAATGGGGATCGAACCCACAACCAGTCGATCTTACAGTCCACACACTTTGTACCTCTGCGCCACGACTGTTTGTTTGTTTGTTGACTGTTTTTATCTTGGATATATTAAGGAAGAAGAATATCAGTAACTTCAATAAGTCAAAAAAAGATATCAATTTTAGCTAAACGGAGAATTAGAACTTATAAAATAGTCCTCTGTTAGTAAAGAGGGAACATAAATACAATATAGAATGCAATTTTGCCATCTCTTCACTTTAAAGTTAAAACCTTTTAGTTTCTGTAGAAGCTTTTTGTAGCCATTTACTTTACTTTAAAAGTTATTTTTTTGCAAAATAATAAAGTGAACTATATATATTTATTTACCTGTAGCTTCTCTACCTCGCCACATATTACACACTATAAATGCTTGAGTTAACGATTCTCGCGGCAAGCCTTACTCAATAAATAGACTATTTAACACGAAAAGAAGTATTTCAATATCAACCAGTACTACCTAACAGTAGTTCCTGAGATTAGCGTTAGATGTTTAAGTACAGGTTAAGTCGTTAATTAGTATCTTACTAATAAAAAAGATGACGGATGACGGATGACGGATAAAAAATAGTGGATGACGGACGGCTGTTGATACTCATAATAATCACTCTAT
Source organism: Heliconius ricini (assembly GCA_018231645.1). Lineage (NCBI taxonomy): Eukaryota > Metazoa > Arthropoda > Insecta > Lepidoptera > Nymphalidae > Heliconius > Heliconius ricini. The sequence goes on along the minus strand of DVQM01000338.1, from coordinate 8,521 downwards.
TGATTAATTAATATTTGTGAATTTTAAGACTACTTCTTTGTTTTATTAAAAGGTAGGTGTTTTTTATTAGCATGTGTGAGTGAGTATGTCGTGTCGTAAATGATACGAAAATAAACATACATATATGATACATATAAAATAAACATACACATACACTAAAGTTATTGTATGATGTTTTCATTATTACAGAGGACGAAATGAGTAAAGTGAACAGGAGACAAAATTCCTTAGTTTTGCAAAAACACAAATTAAGATAATTTCGAGGATACCCAATAAAACAATTTTCTATTATCTAATAAATATATGAATAAGTATATGCGGTGGTTATAGGTTTGATTTTACACGGAAATAGTTTATATTTAAATTTGATTAATTTCTCCTATGTATTTAAATTGAACTCCGAGTTGTTACTGTGGTCTAACATATAATATTTCTAAAATGACAGTTGAGAGGAGAACGGAGAAAAAGCGAGAGACTTACTTGTAAGCGCTATAGTTTTGTGCTGGATCACTACTAGAGGGAAATAAATTATTTCCATTTACCTGCTCAGTGCGGTGTTGAGTTCTGCCACCTAACATGCAATTAGTCACGCCCTATCCCTTTCCTTATCCCGTTTTAAGCAGGAAAAACTGCTGTTAAGCTAAAAAAATATGAAAAGGTATTAAGCAATAATGTTGTTATTCCCGATTGAACAAAATTAGGATAACAATATTACCTTTAAATTTGTCTACGCTATAAATTATCGATGATTTATCACCACAAATCAGAATTTCGATTTGAATTTTGACGGAAACTCGTGCAAAGTTTCAGTGGTGTTCCGCTATGACATTTAATTCGGTTAATTTCTAACTGGACGTATTTGCTGGACGATTATTATTTTTCATTGTTTGGCTTTGAAATTTGTATGAGCTTTGGATGAGTTTATTGATTCTGTGATGTGACGTCACCGATATAACATTGCTAATGTTTTCCAGTTTTATTTAGATAAATAGTAGAAATAAAACATTTTAATGTAGATTGATTGATTTTTTAATTAATGGCGTTTCGAGCGTGCCAGTTGAACACAAATCATTTCGTCAATGTCACGTTGTATGGAAAACACACAAAGGAAATTGACCGGTAAAAAGAAAAAAAAACTATACACAATTTTAGAATACATGTACATTTTAATATCTTAACTAAAATTATCCCAAGCCAACCAGTATATGTCTACAATTTTTAAAAGATTTAGAAAAAAACCGATTATTATATATATAGATTTAGAAAATAACCGGATATGCCCACCGAGGTGTCCGTATTAATGTCAAGATTGTAGGTTAACGGAAACTACAACTTATAAAAGTCGACAAACCGAAGTTTCTGGACTCAATTTGTATAAAATATATGTTAAATTTTTTAAAATTTCTACGACATTTATTTCTACCTACAAATTTTATATAGACTATTTCTATGACATATCTACAAATTTTCACTTTTCAGATTTTTTCCTTTATTTATAATGTTAGTTCTCACTTCTTGGAAAGCATGCAAATGGAAATTTCACTGTAGGTCTACGGGATGTTTCCTATAGATTTTGATTACACGGCGAATTTCATACAAAATACATGTTTGTAAGTTGTTTTCTTTCTTTTAAATGTGCAATAAAGTATATTTATTATTTTTATCATTACACCAAATCGATGCATAAATGCAATCTTTTAATTGCGTTGACTTAGAGGATTGATTTTTTGAATGCTTTAATTTTTAGCTGCTAACGTGATTTTTTTGTAACGTTGGCACTGGGGTCTGTGAGGCTCGCAACTTCAAGGAAAACATATAAGTAGATAATTATGGACATTAATGGTATGTTTCAAACAAAATAACATTTATAAAAAAATTTCAATAATTTTTGTTCTCAACAGCAGAACAATCAACTTTTACTAAACGGAAATTAAAAAACTGCAAGGCTATTTATATCGATTATTACCATAGACTGAGAGTATTACTAAGATTGCAATGATCACAATGTAAGTTGGTCTTGTCTTCCTCATTTTGTTTACAAATTTGCTTTACCTAACCTTTTAGATACGGAACCCTAAAAACGACGTTCTCACTTTGATATGCAGTGTGAGATTGTAGGAATTGTATGATAATTTATTGAAGCCAGTCGTGGCGCAGCAACACGAAGTGTGACTGGTTGTGGGCTCGATCCCCACTCGAGGGAATAAAATATTTACTTAAGTTGATATTTCCCTTTTCTTTGCTCTGGTGCCACTCAACACGCAATGCCTCCAGAATTCGGCAGAGTGAGGAACGAAGTGTCTTAACACTAGGCCTCTGCCCTCTGCTTACACTGATGTGTGCGGGATACAGCGTGAAACTGATTTATTTATTTAAATTTATTTATTTAGGAACAAATAAGTTGCAAAATTTCGTAACTGTATTGTTTGTCTAAAATACATATCTATATCAAAAAAGTTATAGTGTATTAAAAAATTATATCGTTTCTCATTTAGACCAGTCTAAATAAAAAATATATAGCATTGTAATATAAAAATACAAAGATTATTAAATTATATAAAAGTACAAAGATTATTAAATTACCTATATTTTTTAACTAACGAAAAAAATCACTCAAAAGTGATATATTTATATATTTTGAGATTTGATCTTGTTTTGAATGAACTGAACAGATAAGGCTATGTTTATAGGACTTCCGGCCAATTTACGGGAACGTAACAAACAGTTTTATAGTACCTTACATAGAATTTCGATTCGAAATAAAATACTGCCGATATATCCGTATATTTAATCTAATTTTGCTGAGTGAATAGTTTTTTAGATTAGTTTATGTATTTTGAATGCCGAATACTGTTTTGTGGAGGCTCAAAATTCAATTGTAAGGCTTACACGCGACGTTTACTTTTTATGGTATAGTACTGCAGTGTGTTTGAAGGGTATTTAATGGTGTTGATAAGATACAAGGTTTCCACTTTTTGTCCAATTTTGAAGAAGTTGTATGTTGAGAGGCAAAACTCAACGCTCCACTTTTCTTTTCACTTTTTAGCGTTTACAGGCAGACGCTATGCCGCGTAACGATGGCCTCGAACAAATTATATCAATTTAAACGCAAGACAAACTTTTATTTATTATTGAAGCACGTATACATATTTGTATATGATAGAGTCCTGCGAATGACCTTGCTTAGTTCCCACCGCTTCACTTCGAGCCCAACGAAACAATTTGTTACAAGTGAAAACGCCTGAAAGTTTCTAGACCGAGTATTTCTGACTTGGCCGCAAATGGCTGCCTCGTGAATTGTATTTGACTTGGATTTATGTTTATTACAGGTGGACTTTTGGGTAGAGTAGGTGGGAGAAAGAGAGTGAATTAACCTGTACAGCTAACATGTAAATATGTTACTAAACAAAGATTTTCTTTGACTACCGGCTAGGCGGGAAAACACTTGAAGCTTTTTATTATGTTAGACTAAGGCAGTGTTCTTTTTTATCCTTTTTTACCTTACGAGCTCCTTTGTGAATCCTCTATTTCTCTATTTTGATGTTTAACAAATAATATATAATAATAATGGAGGCCAGGTGTGGTGCAGGTGCACAAACGTGACACTTAACGCGACAAGTTGTGGTATTGATTCCCACTCGAACAAATGAAATATTTAATATTTCAATTTCTACGCTCTGATAACGAAACAAAATACTTTGAGTAATGCCTAAAGCATGCGTGAATTCGGCGGAAAGTGGTCAACGGAAGTGTCTCAATCGGAACATAGTATTTTATCATTAGATGTCTATGTTCCCCCAGCCTTTTCTGCTATGTGCGAGATACAATGTGAACCTTAAAAAAATACAATACATAATATTACGCGAGTTTTGAACCCACAAATAACTGAGCAACCGCGATATACAAACCCAATGAATATTTTATAAATATTAAAGGAAAAGGTGACTGACAGTTCCATTAAGGGGCAACTAAACTATTACGGCACTGAAATGGAATTGGCATTTAGGAAAGTCTTTTAAATAAATTTCTTATAGAGCTGTAATGAAGGCATAAACTATATATGAGAAATTATATTTTTAATTTATTTTTATCAGCTTCACGCTGTATCCTGCACACAGCAGGGTAAGCTGAGCAAACCTAGTGTTAAGACTTTGAAGAAGTAGATTTTTTTTAATATAATTTAACTTAATAGTTCTTAAAATGAAACAAAAAAAAACAATAATTCGGCACTAGCCCTGGAGATAGATTAGTTTAGTAAATGATTAAAAGAAATAAATAAACATTCTCATTACTAAGACGCATTAATCAAACCATTTTATTAAGTTAAGCTTCTTGCAAAGTGTGTTATCGCCGCTGATTTTACATTCTGAGCGTAGTTCTCGAGAACATAAATCATAGCTGGTTTGCTCTTTGTTTTTTATACTTATAGCAGTTTGCTTTGAACTAAGATATAATGAGTGTAACGTAAAGAGTACTCAGAGGAAAATTGATGAAAAATGCTTTTGATGCAGCAGCGGTTGTGAGTACCTTGTTAAAGTGATATAAAGATGTCCAACATCACATATTCTGTTAAGAGAGGTGGAACTCAACGCCGCTCTTTATGTAAGATAATCGCGTACGAAATACAGAATACATAATGTACGGAAGTGAAAATACTATGCTTTCCTAAGTTCAAATCGAACCCATGTCTATTACAGGTGCTGTCCCCCTGTGCCAAAATAGCCTCAAGCAATTTAATAATTTAGAATATTCCCCACTAAAAACTATGCATATAAGCTCATTTTGTCTAAAATATACAAGTTGACTTTTATACTTTCTCTATAGTAATAGTAGCTCTAGAAAACCTCATTTTTGCGGATATTAAACGTAAACGCGCTTTCAGATAGCGGTGGCTGTATGCGCCGCCTATCGTGGGATTTATTATTTTCAATTTTACATAAAACTAGAGGATTTAACAGAGAAATGTTTATAGAGCTATGCGACGCTCCCGTACTGTGGAGATGAGATTTAAATGAATGTTTTCTTTAAGATCTCTATCTTGGACTAGGAATTCTTTGACATTCGTAGCTACTTATTTGAATAGAAAATAAAAAGCAAATATACCTTGTGGGTAGGTTACTTTTGTTTGTATAATTCACTTTTGTAGGGCTTATTTATATTTAGATTAGGGACGGGTTACGTTGGAACGATTCATCTGATTCACTATTTAATACAAAATAAGTTACTTAAATCGAACCAATAGTTTCTGAGCTTAGCGTCTTCACCCAAATAAATTTTTCAGCTTTGAAATATTAGTATAGGTTATTATTTTTTCTCTGACTACGATCCAGTGCCACAAAGGCTTCCTCAATTTTGTAATAATTTACTATGAAATGATTGTAAAATAAATTATTTTTATAATTTCAGCTACTTGTGAACAGAATAGATTCTGTATGTTTCCGAGTAAAAAATAAATAAAAAAATACTTAATTAGAATATCAGTTGCCTATCATTTTAACCCTAATATAATACCATCTCTATTTAATTCTAACAAAGTATGTACAGAACTTTACTCTCAACAACGAATAGAAAAATTCTTATAGAAACCCAAACGTAATTACATCTTCAAAAGAGCATTAAAAAGAAAAATCCTTCCAAGAAAAGTTCCATCTATTAAAAATCTAGGCAATTAAAGCGATAGAACTGGCCGGCAATAAATCCAATTTCCAACTGCCCCGTATCATCTCCAATTATTCCCAAAAGGTCGGCAATTCACTTAAACAAGCAGGTATCTTGGTCCAATAAGATCGTCTGGGGGCCATGATTTATGTTCCTAACATAACTAGCACCTTGGGACTGAAATGTTTTGCAATCGAATGTCTGGGTATTGAAAATTTTACCTATTGTTTAATATATTATAAAGAAAAAAAATATTTTTTTCTTCATGGTTATTTACCGTGTAATGGAGCTTAGTGTTACGACACTCTTTTCCTCGCTTTTCTCTTCTGTGTTCATTCAGAGAACTCAATGTTGCTCTTTGGCTTGATACCCGAGCGAGAAAAGAAAATAATTTACTCCTTCGAGTAGGAAGCGAATTCACAACTGTTACGTTAACAGAATCCCTAGGAATACTAAACTATGTTAGAATGGCTTAAAATATATTTTCTTTATACTCACATTTTTTCACAATATACTCGTAGTAGACAGAAAGGATCTGGTGTGAATTATGAACATTCCGTTCATAATTCTTTTAATTCAAACTCGAGACATTGTTTGTTAACCGACAAGAGTCGGTTAACAAACAATGTCTCGAGTTTGAATGCAGTTCTGCTCGGAAGACCGAGCAGAACTGCATTCCGAGCCAGTGCATGAAACTGCAAATAACTTAAATATAATAATTTCATCAATGGTAGAGCCTACTGTCACTGCATTTAAGGTTAGACTCTGTTTTATCTATACTATAAAAATACCTTTTATCATACAATTGTTAGAATAAACTGCAAAAATATTCTACGAGCATGTTGTTTTGATTGAATTTGACCAAAAAGCGGAGTGCAGGTATCGGATTTCCGATCAGGCAATTTGTATTGAAACATGTAACTGCCACTACCTTTTGTTCCTACTCACTCGATTTAAACTCGATGTATATGTTTACTATTGTCACTATCGTGTATATAAAGATAATATTATAATATCGAATACTGAACCTATGTCTGCTCGTCCAATCATCACGGGGAAATCGAGTCAATGGGTAGTGGTCACCTCCAATGTCAATTGTTACACGACAAAGTTTTCATATTATATTCGCATACATTATAGTCACTTAGGAGTTTTCTAACTAAAAATATGTTATATACTTGTAGGTATTGTACTATAAAATTACTTGCATTAGTTTTTTACATTTTATAGAGTGGCTAGAAACAGCACAGTATAATTAGGTATTATGTTTTTAATATTTCTATCAAATGAAGACATTGCATACTTAGTGTTTACATAAGGTATAAAGAACATAGCTGTAAGAGTGGAACGTAACTACAGCTTTAAATTGAGTGTAATATTTTTTTATAAAGCCTTTTACCCTTCATAAAGCAAGGTAGGTAAAATAAACCTTGTACTAAGACACTCTATTCCCTACATGAGCGTGATAGGAAGATGAAGAAAATGAAGCCTAGCTACAGAGAAGGCAGAAGAAACTTAATATTTAGAATTTTCAAGAAATTGCTTATTGATTGACAGAACTTATCGCCGCACTTCGGCTTCTTATCAGAGGTAGAAAATAAGTCACCACCGTCGCGCATATAATCAGAAGCATATCTGTTATATAGTCTGTACTGCGTTCTCTTGTAATGTATTTGTAATAGATTTATTCGCGAAAAAGTATTTGAAAACACAAAAAAAATGCTTACAAAATCCAATAGAAAAATTTGGTTCATTATCTCATTTAAAATAAAAAATATTTAACGAATCTCTGTACAAACTAAACCAAACAATGGAATAAATTGGGTGATTGTAAATTAAGTTCGTAGCGTCAATCTACCTCCACTGAAGGCTATTTCAAATAAAAAAAAATGAATATAGTACCTTTATATAATATAGCACCTCTGTGATTATTAAAATTTTATTATTTTCATTTTGATCTGGTAGATAAAGCGCGGCGCGACGTTAAGCTCCGCCACTCAACAATTCACAATTCGTAACACAATTTTTCGGCAATTCTCAATACAAAATTTCATCTGCCTTCTCTGTAGTTAGGCTTTGTCTGCCTATCCTGCTATCAAAACGCGTGACACAGATTTAAAAAAAATCTTAAATCGTTACTACTGAGCCTGCGGTATCAAATACTATTATTATCTTAAAAACGTTATTAATATCTGTTAAAATTTTATTCTATGGCCTGAGGGGATCGTGTTTTAGCTTATAAAGAAAGAACGGGGTGCTTAACGCTAGGTTCCCCCTGCCTACTTTTGTTTATAAGATACTTGTGCATATTTATTGTGATTTTAATGCAATAAATTTAACATTAAGCATTTTCAAAATCCGATTAAAGAACTAACTAGTTATGAATATAAATACAAGTAGTTAATTAGTCTTTGATAAAAAGCTGGAAGTTTAAAATTATTTCAAGATAAAAAGTTCACTAATTTTACTTTATGATTTACAAAGAGAAGTTCGGATTGCTAATTAACATTCTGTAAGGATTATTTTGTACTTCATTTGTGCTTACAAAAGCTTTTGTCTATTTGTACACTTGGTAGGTATGTAAAATAAATTGTAATTGGGCATTATTTTTGTTATAGTTTATATTATTTTTTAGCTATAGCAAGGCATTAAAGGTAAAACATATAATAATATAATAATACTAATAGGTATTAAGAAAGATAAATCAAAATCATAAACCTAGTTTTAAAGCACTCCGTTCTCCATATTTCGGATTCTGGAGACATTGTGTGTTAAGTAGCGAAACTCAACGCCGAGTTTAGTTTCGACTCCAGAGTGAAAAAATAATATAAATAGGTTTAATCTATTAATATATATATATATA